>JAVYIG010006068.1:45917-125107 GCA_035222895.1 Strongylocentrotus droebachiensis
CCCACTTCACACAGCTCTCTGCACTCTTCTTAAACATCCCCCCCCCCCTATACACAGGTGTAATCATATATCAGCTGGTGGTAAAAGGGTGTCCAGAACCCACATCACACAGCTCTCTGCACTCTTCTCAAACATGACAATACCCCCCCCCCCTCCCCCCCTCCACACACAGGTGTAATCATATATCAGCTGGTGGTAAAAGGGTGTCGTGAACCCACATCACACAGCTCTCTGCACTCTTCTCAAACATGACAATCACCCCCTACACACACAGTTGTAATCATATATCAGCTGGTGGTAAAAGGGTGTACATGCACCCACATCACACAGCTCTCTGCACCCTTCTCAATCATAACCAACGCCCCCCCTCCTCCCTACACACACAAGTGTAATCATATATCAGCTGGTGGTAAAAGGGTGTCTTGAACCCACATCACTCAGCTCTCTGCACTCTTCTCAAATATGACAACCCTCCCCCCCCCCCTACACACAAGTGTCATCTTATATCAGCTGGTGGTAAAAGGGTGTTATGAACCCACATCACACAACTCTCTGCAATCTTCTCAAATGTGACAAACCCACCCCCCCCCCCGCCCCCCTACACACAAATATTATCATATATCAGCTGGTGGTAAAAGGGTGTCGTGAACCCACTTCACACAGCTCTCTGCACTCTTCTCAAATGTGAAAACCCTTCCCCCCCCCCTAAACACAGGTGTAATCATATATCAGCTGGTGGTAAAAGGGTGTCGTGAACCCACATCACACAGCTCTCTGCACTCTCCTCAAACATGACAACCCCCCCCCCCCTACACACACACGTGTAATCATATATCAGCTGGTGGTAAAAGGGTGTACATGCACCCACATCACACAGCTCTCTGCACCTTTATAAATCATGACAACCACCCCCCCCCCTACACACAGGTGAAATCATATATCAGCTGGTGGTAAAAGTGTGTCTTGAACCCACATCACACAGCTCTCTGCACTCTTCTCAAACATGACAATCCCCCCTCCTCCCTACACACACAGGTGTAATCATATATCAGCTGGTGGTAAAAGGGTGTACATGCACCCACATCACACAGCTCTCTGCACCTTTATAAATCATGACAACCCCCCCCCCCCTACACACAGGTGTAATCATATATCAGCTAGTGGTAAAAGGGTGTCTTGAACCCACATCACACAGCTCTCTGCACTCTTCTCAAACATGACAATCCCCCCTCCTCCCTACACACACAGGTGTAATCATATAGCAGCTGGTGGTAAAAGGGTGTCGTGAACCCATTTCAAAAAGCTCTCTGCACTCTTCTCAAACATGACAATCCCCCCCCCCCTTAAACACAGGTGTAATCATATATCAGCTGGTGTTACAAGGGGTGTACATGCACCCACAGTACACAGCTCTCTGCACTCTTCTCAAATGTGACAACCCCCCCCCCCCACAACACACAGGTGTAATCATATATCAGCTGGTGGTAAAAGGGTGTCGTGAACCCACATCACACAGTTCTCTGCACTCTTCTCAAACATGACAACCCCCCCTCCCCCTACACACACAGGTGTAATCTCATATCAGCTGGTGGTAAAAGGGTGTTGTGAACCCACTTCACACAGCTCTCTGCACCCTTCTCAATCATAACCCCCCACCCCCTACACACAGGTGTAATCATATATCAGCTGGTGGTAAAAGAAAAGGGTGTCGTAAACCCACATCACACAGCTCTCTGCACTCTTCTCCAACTTGACAACCCCCCCCCCCTAAACACACAGGTGTAATCTTATATCAGCTGGTGGTAAAAGGGTGTCTTGAACCCACATCACACAGCTCTCTGCACTCTTCTCAAACATGACAATCCCCCCCTACACACACACATGTAATCATATATCAGCTGGTGGTAAAAGGGTGTACATGCACCCACATCACACAGCTCTCTGCACCCTTCTCAATCATAACCCCCCCCCCCTATACACAGGTGTAATCATATATCAGCTGGTGGTAAAAGGGTGTCGTGAACCCACATCACACAGCTCTCTGCACTCTTCTCAAATGTGACAACCCTCCCCCCCCCCTTAAACACAGGTGTAATCATATATCAGCTGGTGGTAAAAGGGTGTCGTTAACCCACATCACATAGCTCTCTGCACCTTTATAAATCATGACAACCCCCCCCCCCCCCTACACACAGGTGTAATCATATATCAGCTGGTGGTAAAAGGGTGTCGTGAACCCACTTCACACAGCTCTCTGCACTCTTCTCAAATGTGAAAACCCTTCCCCCCCCCCTAAACACAGGTGTAATCATATATCAGCTGGTGGTAAAAGGGTGTCGTGAACCCACATCACACAGCTCTCTGCACTCTCCTCAAACATGACAATCCCCCCTCCTCCCTACACACACGTGTAATCATATAGCAGCTGGTGGTAAAAGGGTGTCTTGAACCCACATCACACAGCTCTCTGCACTCTTCTCAAACATGACAATCCCCCCTCCTCCCTACACACACAGGTGTAATCATATAGCAGCTGGTGGTAAAAGGGTGTCGTGAACCCATTTCAAAAAGCTCTCTGCACTCTTCTCAAACATGACAATCCCCCCCCTTAAACACAGGTGTAATCATATATCAGCTGGTGTTACAAGGGTGTACATGCACCCACAGTACACAGCTCTCTGCACTCTTCTCAAATGTGACAACCCCCCCCCCCACAACACACAGGTGTAATCATATATCAGCTGGTGGTAAAAGGGTGTCGTGAACCCACATCACACAGTTCTCTGCACTCTTCTCAAACATGACAACCCCCCCTCCCCCTACACACACAGGTGTAATCTCATATCAGCTGGTGGTAAAAGGGTGTTGTGAACCCACTTCACACAGCTCTCTGCACCCTTCTCAATCATAACCCCCTCCCCTACACACAAGTGTAATCATATATCAGCTGGTGGTAAAAGAAAAGGGTGTCGTAAACCCACATCACACAGCTCTCTGCACTCTTCTCCAACTTGACAACCCCCCCCCCCCCCCTAAACACACAGGTGTAATCTTATATCAGCTGGTGGTAAAAGGGTGTCTTGAACCCACATCACACAGCTCTCTGCACTCTTCTCAAACATGACAATCCCCCCCTACACACACACACATGTAATCATATATCAGCTGGTGGTAAAAGGGTGTACATGCACCCACATCACACAGCTCTCTGCACCCTTCTCAATCATAACCCCCCCCCCTATACACAGGTGTAATCATATATCAGCTGGTGGTAAAAGGGTGTCGTGAACCCACATCACACAGCTCTCTGCACTCTCCTCAAACATGACAATCCCCCTCCTCCCTACACACACACACGTGTAATCATATATCGGCTGGTGGTAAAAGGGTGTACATGCACCCACATCACACAGCTCTCTGCACCTTTATAAATCATGACAACCCCCCCCCCCCCCCCCTACACACAGGTGTAATCATATATCAGCTGGTGGTAAAAGGGTGTCTTGAACCCACATCACACAGCTCTCTGCACTCTTCTCAAACATGACAATCCCCCCTCCTCCCTACACACACAGGTGTAATCATATAGCAGCTGGTGGTAAAAGGGTGTCGTGAACCCATTTCAAAAAGCTCTCTGCACTCTTCTCAAACATGACAATCCCCCCCCCCCTTAAACACAGGTGTAATCATATATCAGCTGGTGTTACAAGGGGTGTACATGCACCCACAGTACACAGCTCTCTGCACTCTTCTCAAATGTGACAACCCCCCCCCCCCCACAACACACAGGTGTAATCATATATCAGCTGGTGGTAAAAGGGTGTCGTGAACCCACATCACACAGTTCTCTGCACTCTTCTCAAACATGCCAACCCCCCCTCCCCCTACACACACAGGTGTAATCTCATATCACCTGGTGGTAAAAGGGTGTTGTGAACCCACTTCACACAGCTCTCTGCACCCTTCTCAATCATAACCCCCTCCCCTACACACAAGTGTAATCATATATCAGCTGGTGGTAAAAGAAAAGGGTGTCGTAAACCCACATCACACAGCTCTCTGCACTCTTCTCCAACTTGACAACCCCCCCCCCCCTAAACACACAGGTGTAATCTTATATCAGCTGGTGGTAAAAGGGTGTCTTGAACCCACATCACACAGCTCTCTGCACTCTTCTCAAACATGACAATCCCCCCCTACACACACACACATGTAATCATATATCAGCTGGTGGTAAAAGGGTGTACATGCACCCACATCACACAGCTCTCTGCACCCTTCTCAATCATAACCCCCCCCCCCCTATACACAGGTGTAATCATATATCAGCTGGTGGTAAAAGGGTGTCGTGAACCCACATCACACAGCTCTCTGCACTCTTCTCAAATGTGACAACCCTCCCCCCCCTTAAACACAGGTGTAATCATATATCAGCTGGTGGTAAAAGGGTGTCGTTAACCCACATCACATAGCTCTCTGCACTCTTCTCAAACATGACAATACCCCCCCCCCCCCTCCCCACACAGGTGTAATCATATATCAGCTGGTGGTAAAAGGGTGTCATGAACCCACTTCACACAGCTCTCTGCACTCTTCTTAAACATCCCCCCCCCCCCTATACACAGTGTAATCATATATCAGCTGGTGGTAAAAGGGTGTCCAGAACCCACATCACACAGCTCTCTGCACTCTTCTCAAACATGACAATACCCCCCCCCCCTCCCCCCCTCCACACACAGGTGTAATCATATATCAGCTGGTGGTAAAAGGGTGTCGTGAACCCACATCACACAGCTCTCTGCACTCTTCTCAAACATGACAATCACCCCCTACACACACAGTTGTAATCATATATCAGCTGGTGGTAAAAGGGTGTACATGCACCCACATCACACAGCTCTCTGCACCCTTCTCAATCATAACCAACGCCCCCCCTCCTCCCTACACACACAAGTGTAATCATATATCAGCTGGTGGTAAAAGGGTGTCTTGAACCCACATCACTCAGCTCTCTGCACTCTTCTCAAATATGACAACCCTCCCCCCCCCCTACACACAAGTGTCATCTTATATCAGCTGGTGGTAAAAGGGTGTTATGAACCCACATCACACAACTCTCTGCAATCTTCTCAAATGTGACAAACCCACCCCCCCCCCCCCGCCCCCCTACACACAAATATTATCATATATCAGCTGGTGGTAAAAGGGTGTCGTGAACCCACTTCACACAGCTCTCTGCACTCTTCTCAAATGTGAAAACCCTTCCCCCCCCCTAAACACAGGTGTAATCATATATCAGCTGGTGGTAAAAGGGTGTCGTGAACCCACATCACACAGCTCTCTGCACTCTCCTCAAACATGACAACCCCCCCCCCCCCTACACACACACGTGTAATCATATATCAGCTGGTGGTAAAAGGGTGTACATGCACCCACATCACACAGCTCTCTGCACCTTTATAAATCATGACAACCACCCCCCCCCCCTACACACAGGTGAAATCATATATCAGCTGGTGGTAAAAGTGTGTCTTGAACCCACATCACACAGCTCTCTGCACTCTTCTCAAACATGACAATCCCCCCTCCTCCCTACACACACAGGTGTAATCATATATCAGCTGGTGGTAAAAGGGTGTACATGCACCCACATCACACAGCTCTCTGCACCTTTATAAATCATGACAACCCCCCCCCTACACACAGGTGTAATCATATATCAGCTAGTGGTAAAAGGGTGTCTTGAACCCACATCACACAGCTCTCTGCACTCTTCTTAAAACATGACAATCCCCCTCCTCCCTACACACACAGGTGTAATCATATAGCAGCTGGTGGTAAAAGGGTGTCGTGAACCCATTTCAAAAAGCTCTCTGCACTCTTCTCAAACATGACAATCCCCCCCCCCTTAAACACAGGTGTAATCATATATCAGCTGGTGTTACAAGGGGTGTACATGCACCCACAGTACACAGCTCTCTGCACTCTTCTCAAATGTGACAACCCCCCCCCCCCCCCACAACACACAGGTGTAATCATATATCAGCTGGTGGTAAAAGGGTGTCGTGAACCCACATCACACAGTTCTCTGCACTCTTCTCAAACATGACAACCCCCCTCCCCCTACACACACAGGTGTAATCTCATATCAGCTGGTGGTAAAAGGGTGTTGTGAACCCACTTCACACAGCTCTCTGCACCCTTCTCAATCATAACCCCCCACCCCCTACACACAGGTGTAATCATATATCAGCTGGTGGTAAAAGAAAAGGGTGTCGTAAACCCACATCACACAGCTCTCTGCACTCTTCTCCAACTTGACAACCCCCCCCCCCCCTAAACACACAGGTGTAATCTTATATCAGCTGGTGGTAAAAGGGTGTCTTGAACCCACATCACACAGCTCTCTGCACTCTTCTCAACATGACAATCCCCCCCTACACACACACATGTAATCATATATCAGCTGGTGGTAAAAGGGTGTACATGCACCCACATCACACAGCTCTCTGCACCCTTCTCAATCATAACCCCCCCCCCCCCCTATACACAGGTGTAATCATATATCAGCTGGTGGTAAAAGGGTGTCGTGAACCCACATCACACAGCTCTCTGCACTCTTCTCAAATGTGACAACCCTCCCCCCCCCCCTTAAACACAGGTGTAATCATATATCAGCTGGTGGTAAAAGGGTGTCGTTAACCCACATCACATAGCTCTCTGCACTCTTCTCAAACATGACAATACCCCCCCCCTCCCCACACAGGTGTAATCATATATCAGCTGGTGGTAAAAGGGTGTCATGAACCCACTTCACACAGCTCTCTGCACTCTTCTTAAACATCCCCCCCCCCCTATACACAGGTGTAATCATATATCAGCTGGTGGTAAAAGGGTATACCTGAACCCACATCAAACAGCCATCTGCACTCCCCTCAAACAGGTGTAATCATATATCAGTTTTTGGTAACAGGTATGCACTCACATCACACAGCTCCCTGCACTCCTTTCAAACACGATAACCCCTACACACAGGTATAATCAGAAATATCGCAAAATACCCTCGTAGGTCGTACCCAAATTTGAAAGAAATGAATCGGTTAGACTGACACTAGAGTGCACACAGGACATCTATCAATATGACCTTTAACCCTATAAAAGACGGAACACTTGAGGCAGCATCACCAAAATCTATAGGCTTGTAAATTATACCAAGAAACACCTACGTTTAAAAATGTGAACAAAACCCCTTGAGAAATGTGGCCCATATAGAGCGCAAACAATTAAACCATCCACAAAAATATGGCCTTTTACCCTATAGAAGATGGAACACTGGGGGCAGCATACTAAAAGTTTTAGGTGTGTAGATTATACCAAGATATACCTCCTTAAACAATTTGAAAGAAATCTGACAAGGAATGATGCAATTAGACCGAAACTAGAGTGCACACAAGACATCTATCAAAATATGACCTTTGATCCTATAAAAGACAAACACTGGAGGCAACATCACCAAAATCTAGAGGCTTGCAGATCATACCGAGATACACCTTTGTTCAAAATTAGAACAAAATCCCTTAAAAAATGTGTCCTATAGAGCGCACACAATCAAAACCATCCACAAAAATATGGTCTTTAACCCTTTAGAAGACGGAACACTGGGGGCAGCATCACCAAAATTTATGTGTGTATAGATTATACCAAGATACACCTCCATACAAAATTTGAAAGAAATCCGTCAAGGTATGTGGCAGTTAGAGCGCACACAAGAATATGACGCGACGGCGTAACGCTGCTGAATCCAAAGTACCCCACCGGCATACTGCCGGGGGATACAATGAAAGGTCTCACTTCTAAAAGCTCTGACATTTCACAAAACCAAACTGATTGATAAAACCAATACCAGTAGTACTCTTTCATACTGCATAAATGCCTCTAATCAAATAACTTGTCTTTATTGATATTTAAGGGCATGTAAAACAAAAATTTCTGGATACCAGTATTTAGATGTTTATATGTTTATCAAATATTTTTTATTTGCTTTCCTTGTGTTTTCATTAAAAAGGATTCTTTTTTGTTTACCTTGCATTCTCAAATGTGGCTGAGGGTGTTTTTCCTATCGCTCCAAATCCTACACCAACAGCTAAGCCCTCTGGAGAAAAGAAGAATTATCAATAACGAGAAAAATGATGCAAAAACAATTTTAATTTGGAATATTTCAACATTTTGTTGCCAAGTCTCACTTAGTGACCATCCCAACGTTGACCTCTGAAAGAAAATAGGGTTAAAAAAAATTACTACCAACCATTAGGGGTGATTGTTCATGGGATTTTGAAATCTCTAAGTAAAACCTTGAATGATGTTGTCAACTTGTCAATACTACAATTTGAGATTTTAAAACACAATATTTCATGATTTGGGTCACAAATATCATTATGAAGATCTCTCATACTAGGTCTGCTGCAAAATATATTCTAATCAGGATCTGACATTTGCTTCCAGCGACAATTCAACTGCTCCGGGCTTTATTTCATCAAAGATATAGGGTAAGGGTTAGGGTTGCAATAGGATTTCAGGTTAGGTTGAGGGATAGGTTTTAATAGGGTTATGTGTAGTGCTGGGGCTGGGTCCAGGGCATAAGTTAGAATTTCAGTTTGTGCATATAATTGTGTACAGAGAGATTATTTTATAAATGTAATGCCTCCTGTGAGAAATTTCAATTATTTAAACATATTTGTGGCTTACACCCATTAAATAAGATTGATTGATCGATCTGTAATTGAAAAAACAAGTCAGAAAAGATCTTGGAATCAGCGGGACTTGAACCTGCCATCTACTCCTTGCCGGGCAGCGATTCTACAACCAGGCCATCACTGGCCCATGGCACAGTCACGATGAACTGGGATCAAATACCTCAGCTCTCCCGATTCATTCTGACTTATTCATTAGTCCGCCATAGGACAATAACTTGCAATCTTGAGCATGTGTCATACAACTGGTGGAATTACCTGGAATGTTATGTATGGTTATGGCTATGATGAGTAGTAGTATTCGCTTCCATGTAACCAAGCCTCTCTCAGCAGCTCTATCCCGAGGTGATGCAGGTAGACCGGTATCACCGTTAGAGAACTGGACGGTCACTGATGAGTTGACCCCTGGTTTCCTACGCTGGGTCACGGTGGACGTATCTACAATGAAATTGAGACGAAAATGTATGAGCATTGCTGTTCGAAATAACTGTAGATTACCAAACACTATAGGCAATCCCAACCCTCAAAATGATTCTAGAGCTTAATAATCCTGACCTACAATGTAAAAGGCTAACACTTACACGCATAAACCATAATCCTGATGCTGACTTAAAACATTGAATGATGCATGGTGAAGTATCTGCAATCAAGCCCTTCTGTCTTTGACCACATGCATGTTGTGATATCAACTCATTCTATATCAAGCAAAAGATAACTTAGACTGTATAATCATTATATCACATATATTTAACAAAAAATTGTAATAGGCTAAATGTTGTTTTTTGCCTTAGAAGTCAGAACCCTGGTTGAACTGAAGTAAAGAATTAAAAGAGAGAAAAAAAGACAATGCTTCTATCACTAATATATATGATCTGATACAAGCAGAATAGCCAACCTGTACAGACTTATGTCTAGTTTGAGTATAACTAAAGGTGAATCAGATACATGATGTAATACTTTAGTATGTCTTTGTTCAATAATACATGTATTTTACAATTCAAAGAATTGCAGCAGGATATATTTTCTAAAGAAATTGAATTTTTCTAGCTGTATTCAAACTAACATACATCTACATTCATTTACCAGAACTGGTAATACATACATGTATATATATGACTCATCAAAGAGTGATCTCTAGATGATGACAGAGCTGCCAACCTTGTGCGACCAAAAAAAGGAACCATGATGGCAAAAAAAAAAGGAATTTCAAGTAACAAAAAGGAACTCATTAAAACGAAACTAACAACCACGCGCGACACACTTCCAATGCAGAAATGTCCATTCCTCATTGCATTTTTTTTCCATATTAGGACCTATAGTTTATTTACAAGTAGGTATTTTGTTGTTCTTATTTTGGTATTATCGGCATTCATTCTTTTTGAGAATATGTTTCTCTTCAAGTATGTTTTAACCTTAGTTTCTATTGACTTTGTGATCGAAATAACATTTCAGGTCAGTTGGTTGACGCGCGGTAAGTAAAAAATATCAACAAAATCAACAAAAAAATCAGAAAATCAAAAATTATTTAAAAATTATTTGGATGAAAAAAACAGAAAAATTCTGGGAATGGTTGGCAGCTCTGTGATGATCATCATAAGCATATTTGGAATAGACCCATTAATCTACCCAATGGGTTTATCTATTTACTCGATTCTGGACATGTACATGTATGTACTTGTAAATATCACTCCAGCAGAATGACGGCACCAATATGTGTTTTATATGATCCTAACATAATGTTATTGATGCATACAGAAAACAAACAGGAAGGAAGTTTGGGCATTTCCTATTTTTTTCATCAAAGATCTATTCTGTCTAATGCATGATATCTACTTTTATTGAACCTAGCTTAAAGCGGGACTGCACTACTTATAGCTACTTGCGCCCTCTACATAGCCAACAATGCCTTAGCGGTACCCGTTGATCCCCCATGGTCCCCTTTTTCTTAATTGAGAACTGATTTGATGAGATAACCACCTGTCAGTGACCACACAGGGAGGTCTAATCCATCCTGGCCAAACTAGTGCAGATAGGCTATAATTTATCAATGTATACAAGGAGGAAATAGGCAAGAAGTTTTAGCGTTTCATACTTTTCTCCATTAAAGAAATATCCTATCTATTTCTATAAAAAAAATTGAACAAGAACAAATTTATATTGCAAGCATGTCATGTCTAAATTTGCAATTGCATTAGTGAGAAGATAATATCTATATACTATGCATTGAGAAGTTTTATGGGAGATTAACTGGATTGAAAAGGTCCTCGACTGTCATGTTAGGTACACTATGTGCAATATTGATTGATCACCATAAACTTTACACATGCAGATTTGTAAATACAAACATATGTTCAGATTTAATCATAGTCTGTGTATTATCTTGTCCAAGTTGTCTTGCATGTACTGCATCCAACACCAATTTCGGTTATAGATGTGCAGACCCCTGTGCATGCAGTTGCAATTTTAGAAATTGGTATTGAACAAGAGTGACTATTTTGCTATTTCATCTTCATACACTTTCTTCCAGCATTCACTCTCCACCTAATGAATAAAAGAAGGCATTTCCTTTTAGAAGGTAATAAATAATGAGCTAAGAGATTTAAATCATGCAATATGCGAAAAAGTGACCTTTGACCCTGTAGTGGGTCCATGGACCAGGAGTGCAGGATAGACCTGTTAATCAAACAAGGATAAACTGTCTTTAATTTTAAAAATCTCAATTATCTTTTTTGGTCCTTTCTTCCTGACACTGGCATTGAAGTGTAATCTTTTCATAGCTCCACATTTCAAATTGCTGCATACAATAAGGATTTACTATTAGTTAGATCACTGATTAAACTGTAAAAATATGTAAATGGAATATATGTTATTTTTTCTTCCAGAAACATTGAAAAATAAAAACCGAATTGTTGATTCCTGAAAAAGGCAAACTTTTGTGCCATGATAAAAAAAATAAAACAGAGATAACATTGATTTAATTTGCTTCAGAACCAGCTCAAATGCATTTAGTGCCTACAGTCTACAGATTCTCCTCTAATTCAAATAACAAAATTCAAGGGCATTTTTTTTTGTGAACACAAAATAAAGACAGATGGGATTGATAATACACTGGCAAAAATAGATGCTAGTACATGGTTAACTACTTCAGGCTATCTCACATTTTTCTGTTAATAAAGTTACTGTTTGTTTAGCCACAAACATCCTTCTTGCCAGTGACTTAGCTACGCGTGGGGGAGGGGGGCATGGAGTCATGTGCCGCTTTAAATAATCAAATAGCGAAGAAGAAGAAAGAAAAAAAAAGTGAACAAATATAAAAGGAGAGTAAAAGGATAAAGAGAAGGGTAAAAGGACAAGACAGAAAATGATAGCATCCCCTCTTGCACTATACTTCTTAACAAAAGCCTGGTAAAAAGTGCATTTTATTTTAAGTAAGACTGCCCCCCCCCCCCCCCCCCCCCAATGATGCCAGTGCCCCCTCAATGGCTAGACCCACGCTACACCACCTCTTCTCACACTCAGCTATACCTTACCTGGTGTTTCTTCATCTGCACTCTGTGTTACTGTGGTAACGGTAAGGTCATCTTCATACTCTGCGTGTAGTTTGTTCTCAGATTGTAAAGCCAAGGCAACGTTTGGTGATGAAATCCCCTAAACATAGTAAGAAAATATGAAGGTAAAAGGTGAGTATACGGTAAGTCAAGGATAGCAAGATTTTATTCACATGAGCTACATGTGTTTTACTGTTTTAAAGCCCAATTATGGTGATAATATATTTTGTGTATTCCAACCCATTATAAACGGTACTCTTTTTCACTAACCTGCTGAATAGTATTAAACCACATATATACTTAACTCTTAATAGACAAACATAGGAAGATATATCTTTGCTTTTATGATCAAAGTTTATTTAATCTTGCTAAATCACCTCCCTCATCAAAAATAGTAAGGAAATTTACAGCTTCCAAAATTGATAAATTAAAGGGAAAGCTGGGATCGATCGATTGGGCAGAAGTTTTGGCTCATATTGATGTTAATGTATCTTACAACAATTTTATCCACGTTCTAAAAATAGCTCTTGACAAATGTATTCCTCTAGAGAGATGCAAATTTTCCAGTTATAGACATGAACCACGTAATCCTTGGGTCTCTAAATCTTTATTAAGATCTATTAATAGGAAAAATAACTTGTATTATAAATTTCGTGCGAATCCCAAACCTAAACTTCGTGAAAAATATGTTAAATATAAAAACACTTTGACAAAGATTATGCGATTAGAGAAACAGAGATATTATTGTACCCAGTTTGAAAAAAAGAAATCCAACATAAAGGAAACATGGGGAGTTATTAATAAGGCATTGAACAAAAAGAGTGGGAAAAAAAGCATAAAACAAATCCGAGAGGATAATAAAACCATCAATGATGAAGAATCTATTGCTAATCACTTTAATGATTACTTCTCAAACATTGGACCCAATCTTGCCAAGAAAATTCCTGTTGTCGGAAAACCCTTTCATTCTTTTTTGAATAACAAAAATCAGAATTCTATATTTTTTAGTCCAACCAACGCATCTGAAATTCTAAAACTTGTTAAAAATTTCAAAGAAAAAAGAAGTGCGGGTCATGATGAAGTCAGTAACTTTTTATTGATCAATATTATACACAAAATAGTTGTTCCCCTAGAACACATATTTAATCTTTCCATGTCTCAGGGTGTAGTTCCCGATGCCATGAAACTTGCAAAAGTTGTTCCGATTTTTAAAAAGGGTGACCCCTTAGATTCATGTAATTACAGGCCCATATCTCTCCTGTCTTCCATCTCTAAAGTGTTAGAAAAACTCATCTATGATCGCACAGTAGCTTTTTTAGTTAGTAATAATATATTCTCCGACTCACAGTTTGGCTTCAGACAAAAACATTCGACTGTTCATGCTATTTTACATTTCATTAATCATGTTACTTCTGCAATTGATGAACACTCTCATACCCTTGGGATGTTTCTGGACCTCTCCAAGGCCTTTGACACAATCGACCATCAAATGCTACTATACAAACTTTCACACTATGGTATACGTGGAAGGGCCTTGGAGTGGTTCGAAAGCTACCTCAAGGGTAGGAAACAATACGTATCAATAGATGAAGCAGACTCGGCCTTTCAACAGTTAATTTGTGGAGTGCCACAAGGATCCCTTCTGGGGCCTCTTCTATTTATATTGTATATGAATGACTTTCAAAACTCATCCAATGTTTTGTCGTTTATATTATTTGCTGATGATTCTTCTCTGTTTTTCTCACACAAAAACCCCAATTCACTACTTGAAACCGTAAATCTTGAAATGAAACTTGTTGAAGAGTGGATTTGTGCCAACAAACTTTCCTTGAACTTAAATAAAACTCAATGTATGCTCTTCAGCAACTCTATTTCGGGATTGCCTGGCAATGTTTACATCAATGATACAATTATACACTTAGTTGATTCATCAAAATTCCTTGGTTTTATAATTGACAATAAACTTTCTTGGAAAGAACATAACTAACAATTAAGTAAAACTCTATCAAGGAACATTGGAATAATCAATAAATTAAAAATGTCTTTTCCTAAGTATATTTTGAAAAGTTTGTACTCGACGCTTATCTTGCCTTATCTTAACTATGGCATACTTGCATGGGGGAATTCAGTTAATTACCAGTTGGACAAATTATTGATACTTCAAAAATGCGTCATACGAATAATCTGCCACACTAATAGGTTAAGCCACACTAATAGTTTATTTTTAGAAAATAAAATATTGAAAGTTCATGACCTGTATAATTTCTTTTTAGGCTGTTTTATGTTTAGATTAAATTCTAACGAACTTCCTCATGCCATCACGTCGACATTCCAAAAGAATCAACAAATTCATAATTATCCAACCCGACAGTCTTCCTTTTTTCACTTACACAAACTGAGAACTTTACTAAAACAAAAAACTTTGATTTATACTGGTCCTGTGTACTGGAACTCTTTAGACATTTCGCTCAAACAGCTGCCAAGTTTAATTACTTTTAAATATCACCTGAAACATAAACTTCTACTCCAGTATGAAAATGTTTAAGGTCATCATGATAGAGACCATCGGTATTATCAACACTTGTTGGCTGGCTGCACCACACACTCGTTTTTTTGTTCTTTTGTTTTGTTTTTTGTTTTATATATTATGTAAAAAAATGTATTATGTAAAGGGAACCTTAATTACAAGCATAATGCTTCCAAGGTTTCCTCCTCATTACTGTAGATAATTGTTAGCATCATATGTATTTAATGACTTGCCATTACATCGTTTGAATTACTGTTGTATCAATCGAATATTATGTACATGTTTTGTTACCTTGTATATGCCTTACTTTGTAAATTCTTTTCATATGCAGTTAATGTGGAAATAAAACCTAAATAAAAAAAAAAAAATATTGCACCCAACACAAAGCTGCTAGCTACACACGGCTATTATAAATCCTTTTCAAGAACTACACTCACAAGCATGGGAAGAAAGACATCTGCTGCGTAAACAAAGAGCGCCCCCAGTATAAACCCGATGGCTGCTGGTATAAAAGACCACTTGTTGTATCCGTTGGTCTCTGCTATCTCTATAGCAGGAGCAAGGAGTGACCAGTAGGAGGCAGCTATCATCACCTAGTTGGAAGAAAAAGAAGAAAAATTGAAAATTTACAAATTTGAATTGGTATTTGGAATTAATTATGTAATGACTTTTATTTGAAACAAATAGACTCGACTGTAAAGCCACCAGAAGGAATTGTTGTAGGAGTGTCTTAGAAAGACATTTGAGCTTCAGTTGAGTTCAACCCATATGAGTTTAGTTTATTTACAAATGTGACATTGTTCCACTTTACGATTGATAGGTATTTAGCAAATAACTATTACATTTTCTCTCCAATTGATCTTACAATCGTCAATAAATAACACTATAATTCTTATACAGTAGATTTGCGGGTGCACCATGTGAGAGAGAGAGAGCACCCGCAAATCTACTGTATATCTACATCACCATGCAAGCCGACACTTACAAGCAGCAACTATAGTTCTAACAATTGCATTCTCATTCTGATCTTTCACTTTCTGTAATATCATTTTTTTTAAACCTAACAAGGCGCTTTCTTTGGAAAAATAAAAAGTAATAAGGAACCCCCCCCCCCCCCAACAAAAAAGAAGATAAATGGAAAATCATACTTCCAACATAAATATTTCTAGCTAATCAAACAAAGACTTTAGCTAAATAGATATAAGTGTAGGGATTAATCAATATTCTGGCCTACCTTTTTGATCAATCAATTTTGAGAATAAATATTTGCCTCATGTACTTTCCCCAAGTACACAGCCAACATAAAGTAGCTAGTTAAAGGGCCTGTCATGTATAATCTTCACCAGCCATACACGTATAATCACAGCTCACAACAGAATTTTCCAGAACTTTTATCAGAATCTTTGAAACAGACAAATCTATCAATCATTCCCACTCATAGACGATGGAATAGTTTGCAATTAAATGTAACTCACCCCTGCAGCAAATCCTAAGCTGCCATCAAGAATTTTCCTCTGAAATGATTAGAAATAATGGATATTAGTTAATGCATATATATGTCATTATCTCTGATCAGAGAAAGAGAAAAGTATATTATGTAAAATATTTCATGGTCAAACATGACACTTTAATTGAAACAATTTATATTTTCATCAGATTGCCTGTATTAGTTGAATTTGTTGACCTTGTAAAAAAACATATTCGTAATGTGTTCATTGAAAATGGATAACTGAATATTGGTTTTCCTCATAGCCTTCAAAACACAATTACACACAATGTAATTGATATTTTGTGGTTTTTCATATTTGCTCCATGATTAAACATATAAAAATTGTGGTTATGAAATTGATATCATATCATAATCCTACATGTACCACTTCAACATGGAAATTAAAATCCTTACCGGAAAATCTGATCACATGACCCTACATACTTAATTAGCCTACTACAAATGCTATCCAATGTGCAAATTAAAATAAACATGTCTAAAATCTGTAATTCTGTATCACTTCCATTGAATATTATTATGTATAAGTGATAAATCAATATGTAGGATAATTACTAATTAGTTAAAGAGAAAAACACAAAAACAAAACAACCCATTTACTTAGTCTACTACAAATGCTATCCAATGTGCAAAATAAAATAAACATGTCCTCACTTCCATTGAATTACCTGTATGATGGTACCATATAAATGTTAAATCAATGTGTAGGATAATTAGTTAGAAGCTAGATTTCTATGCAATCAAAACCGGGCTGACCATATTAAACAACGTTGTACCCCATCTAGAGACTTCTAATAAACTGCGATACTGGTTAATTGATTATATAAGTACAATTTTTCAGTTTCAGTTTTCTTTACGGATAACTGAAGCTATGGCTATATATTCAATACTGAATGAACACCATGAAACTATTACCAACAACAAAAGGATAATTAGTAAGAGAACAAATCAAAACACCCCCCCCCCCCAGTTAGTAAACAGAACAAAACAAACAAACAGCCTATTTCAAAAGCAGTGATGCTATTAAGGGCTTTAATTTGCAATGAACCTGACTGGTGAGGAGTGGATCAATTGCTCTTTACAAATATCAGTGGGAGATGTGCATGTTGTTAATGAGATGCTGAGGTTTCAATGGATGTGTATGTACAGTACCATACTGCACTTGAACTGTTTACATCCCATTCCATTATGTGATCTGCTCAGTGCTTGAATAGGTGTTCAATCACTGTACATACATGTTTGCTCTTTTTGCATGACTGCATCCCACTTTGCTATATATACGTGTCCCATACACAGTCTAGATATTTTTTCTTTCTATCAAACATTTTTCATTTCACCACAGTAAGCGCTGGTTAATTTTTTTCTTCAATGTTTTACTTTAACAAATTCTTATCTGTAACATCATTCTACTTCATTAGTAATAATAATTCAATTTCAATTAAATTACGAAAATTCTGACGATTTAATTCTTTGTTGTCACACAATCTATAGATCTATTTCTTAAAAAGTTTTTAATATCACAACAAAATCATGTCTGAAATTCTCAACCGTCATAACCACCAAAAACAAACCCACAAATGCCACAATATTCTCTAATCAAAATGATATTCTGATTAAAACAATGTCATGCCAATGGGCAACTGATTAGTTAGACAAATTGAAAAGAAAAGTAAAGAAAAACTTGAAAAAGACCAAAGGTAATTTTTTAATGGTGCAGAGCTCAGAAGCCACGGCCTCGAGGTTTGAGTTCAAAACCAAGTTGGACCATTCAATTTCAACATGGAAAAAATGTATTTCATGAAGCTTGATTTAAAAAAAACGTTTAATTAATCTGACATTTATTTTAAGTCATTGGTGATCAATTCAAAGCAATAGTCCGACTTTACACAGATATTGACATGTGGGACTACATCCCAACAAATTTCTTACCTTTCCACTTGTAAACACGAACACAAGGGCAGCTCCTGCAGCCGTCAATCCCCATGTAAACAAAGTACCTAATAGGGCCTGAGTGACTGGATCGTATCCTTGCAACATTTTGATAAAAGTTAATCAGATCATTAAAAAATAGTGATTTCAACCACCTCAGTTCGTACTTCAGCGCTATCAGCTCCAGTCAAAATCACGATAGCTAGCCGTGTCGGGTACAGCGTCGGCGCTACGATTCGGTCGATCGTTGGGCATGCAAAACCGAAGCAACTCTTGATCTCCCGATCTTGCTCGCTCCGGAGCAAACCCTATGATAAAGCGCCACGTCGATGTTAGCATAAAGCGTCAGCTGGTGGTGGTGGGGTGAGGTGAGAAATGAGAATGATCGAGTTCTAATTATGAAGGCCAACTTCATTACACATTCTCGATTCTCTTGGGCAATATTGCCTACAGTTTATTATCCATGCAGCAGGAAATTGACAGGCTACGATTTTTCTAAACCCCACCCCAACAGAAAGAAAGAGAAGGGAAAGTGAGCCTCGAAGTAAGAAAGAAGTGAGAATTTAACAAAGATTAAAGAAGAAAGAAAATTGTATTTCGAATAAATCCCCAAATGAAAGCCTGCATGTATCTCATAATTGAACAAAAATCAATCATTGAAAAAGGCAGCCATATATGGCACTGAATTTATATTGAACAACCAAAAATAAACTTACATTAATTCTCACTTCCTCATCCATTCATTAACTCACACTAGCTCTGCACTAGCCATCCACCCATATGCATCCATCTATACTCCATCACTTCATCAGTTTACTCTTTCCATTACTTTCTTTCTTTCTCCATAATATAGTTTTGACTCGCATCTCATTAACCTCTTGCAAATGAGAACCCAGTGGTTCCTGGTTTAAACTTGAATTAGCTGATGGAAATGGACAATATATCGTAGTCAAGAGGTTATCAAATATATATATATGTGTGTTTTTTATGTAGGGTTATATTTTTGCTCATGGGTACTTGCATGTTTGATTTAAATTTAATGTTCCATACTTTTGTCATCATCTGTCATCTCTGACCTACATTCCTTCCCCTTTTTCTATATTCTTCACACTTCTTTTGTTTTTCCTTTAATCATTCTTACCCATTCAAACTTACCTGCCTTGGCACCCTCTCTCTCTCTCTCTCTCTCTCTCCCTCCCTCCCCCTCTCTCTCTCTCTCATAATTATGGCTATCCGACCTTTGAATCACTAGAAACCTGACATACTCTCTTTCTCTCCATTCGTTACTTCACTTCTTGCAAACTTGTGATTAGTCATTATTACTTTTATATTGTAAACATGCAGCCATCTTGAAGGACATCTGGGAAAATGTATTGAAATAAAATGTCAGTGCACCTCAAGTTTTGAAACATGTAGGACTGATTTGTTGTGAGTCTTTCACTTATTTATTCAAGCAACCTCTTTATTAAGGGTGAGATTAGATGTCTCTCCATCATGGTAGTATACATTCCCAAGAAAAGTACTTTCTTTAACATTGAGTAATATATACATACAACAGACTTCAAATCTATTGTCTGATCCATTTTATATCAAATACAAGCATCAACTCCATTGCTGCCAGTTCTTAGCATTTACAGTTAAGAACTAAATTATTCATACCCCTTGTAAATTTGATATTTTTTGTGTTTTTTGAAACTCAAGAATGAAAGGTGTACTGGTTGAATTAATTAGTGTCTTTGTTGACTACTTTTAGATGTAAGTTTTAGTATGTCACATTTTCAAGAAACATAATCAGGACAAATAATTTGTTTACATACAAACTACAAAACTTGGTGGGGGTATGAATAACTTAGTTGTTTAACTGTTCATATTATTATGCATGTGTTTAAAGGTACTACATGTATGTCCCATTTGCATGCCAAAAAAATGAAAAGGTTAAATTCCAACTGCATTTGAAAAATAATACTAATTTAGAACTTCCCTAAAAAAAGTGGGGCTTGACAATGTCTTCAAGTGGGAAAATAACGACTATTAGTTGTCAAATCGACTTTAGGGCTATAGAGCCCAAAAGTAATAGTCTTGATTTTCAGACAATTGCACCGAATGGTCATACGTTTTATGCTGCGCAAAGATTCAATCAGTTTAATCTTGGCCATCACAAGAAGTGGGTTATTGATGTAGACAAATGCTCATGTACCCTTTACAACTCTTTTCATGTATAACCAAAGAAGAAAAAAAGTCAGTCAGTCACTCAATAGTGTCTGACAGTGAAGTCTAGCAAGTAAACAGGTTTCCTTGCATAATTTGAATATGAGGACACTGCTAACGTTTAAATTTCACAGATAGGACATACATGACATATTCATAATTCCTGCAAAGTTCTACAGCATTTGAGGTTGGCTGCAAAAGGGACATAGTACCTTTAAGTTATCATGATAAACTTCAAATGAAATACAAAAATATTTTTTTTATTTTTTGATCCGTGAATGAATAAGACGGCAGTAGTAATAAACTGATGTGAGGCCTCTCATTCCGATTTGGTAGAAAGTTTCTTGCAGTTATTAATACTGGCAGCAATTTTAAAAGTTTTTAATGTAAAGATACATGATTACAAACTACTCTGTTCCACTACAGCAGAAAATCTAAATTTCAAAGAGACTATCTACATGTAGTACCTACACAGAACAATGCTTATGTATGGCAAAAATAATTAACACTAGATGATGGACTGAAAATAAATATACAAAAATACACAATTTATACATTCATACATTGAGAACATAAAAATGTAAGAAATATATACAATTCTGCTACATGTATGAATTGACAGCTACAAACTTGTAATTCAGAATGTGGATCGTTGAAAAAAAAAGTTTGAAATGATGATAGACAATGGTCATCATATTTCAGCAAAAGGAGATGCATCCATCCAATCAACAGATGCCGTTCAACAGATATTGGATGTGTGAGCTTTCAGATCACTGGACAGATCGACTGGACAGATCAATGGTGAAAGTTAACAGCTGTGATCCCTGGCCCCCCCACTCAGTGTTATTTAGGGTACGCATATGCGTGTTCCCTCCTTTTGAAAACACCCCCTAAGTCCGGTGTGTAAAGTCAATTTTGTGTATGTACAAGCCAGACTTTGTTTGGTGCGTGAAAAGTATCCCTTTACCGGACATTTTGGTAACACGCATGCGGTCATTCCGACCCCGGAGTGGGGGGGGGGGGCCGGGCAGTGATCAAGCAAGCTGGGAAAGATCACTGAACATCCTAGACCGGATTCTTTCTTTTCAATGTTCCAAACATGATTGCTATTGCAGGATTCAATGATTTATCTCTTAACAGTACTGGTAAAGCACATTGGTCCACGAGAAATACGATATCAAGTGCCTAGTGCTCATTTAATATTGTACATAATAGTGTACGTTCTAGAACTTTCCAACGCTTACGACTTAGTTACTGAAATGATTAAAATACAGATATTGTAATAAAATGTGTATCACATTTCTATCAAATAATTAATTTCACAGGTGTACCAGTATACTACTCATATCAATCATTAAAGTTACAGTCTCCAGAAAATTCTCTCATTATTCCTGGAATATGTGTATTAAGGATAGACATCTTTTAATGCTAATATATGTTAATTGATGACATAATTACAGACAGGTGTTTGTCAGTAACGTTCATATATTCTGCAATACTGATGAATTGGACACATAATAGAGAAGACTGCACAATTGCTAAAGCCTAAAAGCACACTTTGCACAGATATGCACATCATCCCGTGGTGGGTGGGGGGGGGGGAGAGGGGGGGGGGGGGGGGGGGAGGCTGACTACTTCCCCCACCCCATCACCTACCAACGGAATGGAATTAAAAGCATTCCATCTTTCATGAAGAAAAAAAAACATGTACATGTACATACCTGTATAACTGTTACTTATGATGAAACTCTTATATGTTTGGTTATACTCACTCTGCAAATAATCAGTGAACCTACTCAGCTTTAAAGCCCCACTACACTACTTATAGCTACTTGCGCCCTCTATAGAGCAAACAATGCCTAATCGGTGACCGTTGGTCCCCCATGGTCTCCTATTTATTATGTTAATTGAGAGCTGATTTGATGAGATTACCACCTGTCAGTGATCAATGCTGGGAGGTCTAATCCCTCCTGGCCAAACTAGTACAGAAGGGCTTTAAGTCCTTTCTGAAGGACTGTGTAATCAAGGAGAAGTGCCTCACCAAAGGGAATTTGCACATTGACTTGGTTTCATACCTCAGACCTCCTGGTTCTGAGATCACTTCTCTATCACTGACCTATCGTGCTTCCTTCATACAGAGACTGCAGTCTGCACCAAAAAAGGCTTCACTCTTACCAAGACATACACAACCCCACAAAAAATCCAGCATCTGCATCATCAGATTCTCCTACGCTGTAGTGAGATTAGGTTCTTCACCCTTCTTCCTTTAAGGATGCACTATGAATAAACAACTTTCTGATATTTCTGCTACTAATAATATTACAATAGAAAGTGGATAATAATGAAAGTGTGCTATCTTGTCTTTGCATCTTCTTCCATTTCATCTGAGGAAGATGATGAAGATGATGATGTTGTTGATCTTGACTGGGGTGGTTTGCCAGTATTGAATTCCATGTGCCCCCATTTCTTCTGATCCAGGGCTAGGAATTTCTGGATTATTTTTGCTATCACCTCGTGATCACTGCAAAAAATTTGAACAAGAGACAGATCACAAATGGATATATCAATAAGGAGCAGAGAAATGACAAAACTTTGAAAATCTAAAATGCAATGATGATCCAATGTATAGCCTGTCTCTGTTTTAACATTAGTACAACCCTTTGTACAGGAATCAGTAATTCTTGTAAGAAAGATGGTTTTCGTAATACAAATGATCTTCACAAGTGGACTATGGCTTTGTGAAGAAAAGGAATATATACCTCAGTTCTAAATTTAAAAAGTTTGACTGGAAATCACTGTTAAGTCAGACAGAATCATTTGAAAGGCTTTTCAGTACATGTACTTGCTAAGACATATGAAATGGTAGTCACACTATGAACATGACGGACAAAGAAAGCGGACAAAATATACAGTTCCTCAGGTAGACAAAGGAACATCCCTTCACTGCTATTATGTAAAAAGTGAATACGCATGTGACACCTGTTCTACACATTTTTACATAATTGCAGTGAAGGGATGTTCCTTTGTCTATCTGAGGAACTGTATATTTTGTCCGCTTTCTTTGTCAGTCATATTCATAGTGTCACTCGAACCGTATCTAACAACTCTCTCATAAAATCAATATAAATACAACTAGACCAATTTAGAAATAATGTTCTCTGTGTGTACTGGTATTACCTATAAACGGACTGTGTGTACTTTATTTTGCCACTTGTTGACTACAAGACGACGTCTACATCACAAAGCCACTTCCCCTGGGTGAAAAATTGCACTAAAATAGTATCCATAGAAATCTAAATACCAGTAAGCAGGAGACAATGTTGTAAATTAAAAACAAACAAACCAGTCTGTGCCTTGTGTGTGAAGTATTACAAGAGTATCAGGGGGAAGGCTCGGGGCAAATAAGCCCCCAAAATGCCAAAAAGAGCCCCCAAAAGTTAGAAAAGACCCACACAAAAAAAATTGCATAGAGCCTAATGCAAAACAAATTAAAGAGTGTAATTTTAATGCAAGTAAGCTTGAAAAGCAGCCCCAAAATATTGTTAAATTTTCTTCACTAAGGAGTATGAGTAGGCTCAATACAAGAGGTGAATAGCAATATTACCTTCCATCTCCCAGAGTACACTTCTCCGTTAGAGGCAAGGTATAGCCAGCACTGAAGTACAGCATGACGAGGCGCCCTCTACCAAAGAATCTAATGTCTTCTGCCTCTACCTCAGCTTTCACTATACTAGAGGACTCGGCTATAACTGCATCAACATAATAGAAACAATGTACCAAACTTTCACATTCCATGAAATTTTAAAATTCTATACTAGGACACACCATTATGTTATAAGATATCATGCAAATTAGGTTTACCATTTGGTTTTCAAACCTCTCTGATAATCTAGTGATATTTAATTGTTCAACACATTTCAATTTCTTTTGAAAAGTAATATTTTGGACTCAGCTCTCTGGTCTACCTTTGCAAATACAATGACCCCTTCTTTAATCTTGAATCCTGTCAATTTGATTTTAAACTTTAAGCATGTGAGGTCATTCCCCAGACATAAATAATTAGATCTGACATGATTAGACAGACACACAATTGTTTTCTAATGTCCTTTGGCAAGACATTATTCTACATTTGCCACACTCAACCCAGGTGAGGTAAATGGATACCTGGTAGGATTATTCCTTGAAATGCACTGTGCGCTGATTACGGCTGCCGGAGCTAAAGTTAGGGTAATAACTTCCAAAGCTCTTTGGAAATAGCGCATAGATGTTCATAATGTATTATGCACTATACAAGAACTGAATATCATTATTATTAGTTGAATAAGTTGAAAAATTATTAGTTGACACTCACCTTGGCGCTGATTTTGTTTTGGTCTCAGGATCTTCTCGACCAGACTGAACCTCTTCAAAAGAATGTCTCCATCTTTGTCAATGATGCATTCCTGATGATGGAAAGAAAATATAGTATTTTGATCAATAAAGTAATATCTGAATAAATTATTAAGTTGTGAGTGCTTTACGTTACAGCTGACCTGAATACATATATCAAGACAAAACTTGGGCTCTTTGATTTTGTGAGCTTCAAAGACACCCCCCCCCCCTCGTCATCCTGAACTCGAGAAAACAAAGTTAAACTGAAAGGTAAAGATAATCAATAATAAAACAATGCAATGAAATCTTTATTCTATAATCACCATTTAAGAAACAGCTTTTGTTAAGTAAAATCAAACAAACAAACAAACAACGTAAAAGATTGCACTAGAACGGTAAGCATTCTACTGCCGGATGTAGCTTGTGGTGCAATTAGTGATTACAATTCTAAATGAGATAAATGAGCGCGGAGCCCTACCCCACACCTTTTAATGATGTCCATTATACTAGCTTTTTTCCATTTTTGAATAATAAATAAGAATATTATACCTCCCAGTCATCTAGAGAGCATATGGCCACAAATCCACAGCAGAAGAGACAGAAGGATTTCCACAGCCAATCATCATGTGAGAAGATTACCATGCCTCCACCTATAGCAAGAATACCTGACAAAGTGACAAATAAAAGAAGACAAATCAATCTCTAAATAGTAGTACCTTTCATTTCATGGTTACATTTTCATGATATGTAAAAGTGATTGTGATTATTATTTAAGTTAGGAATTAGCACTAATCCTGTTTGTAAAATCAACTCCTTCAATTTTTCCTTCTGGGAATTAAAGACATGGTCCAGCAAAAGACTTTGCCTTTGTTATTTGAAGAAAAAAAAAAAAAACATATTTGAAAAAGAAGAAAACATTATACTAATAATATTTTAGTTATTCATCTACCCGTAGCGGAAATGATAAGACAGCAGTGAATGATTTAGCGTCGAAAAATTTAATTGAAATCAATTATCAAATTCAAAGCTGCCACTTTATCTGAGTGAATGACATGGAAAAATACAATAATTTCAAGAACAATTAAATTATGTGAAAGATAAAGACATTTTACCGTAGTGGAAATGATAAGACAGCAGTGAATGATTTAGCGTCGGAAAAATTTAATTGAAATCAATTATCAAATTCGAAGCTGCCACTTTATCTGAGTGAATGACATGGAAATATACAATAATTTCAAGAACAATTAAATTATGTGAAAGATAAAGACATTTTACTGTTATTAATATTATTCATTAAATGTCTTTTGAGACAATAATCCACTCACCGAAAAATGTAGCCCAAGCTCGAAAGCCAGGTGATCTTGCCAAGTGCAACATCTTGTCATTGTGAGCGACAACTGACATGTAAGCCATCTTGCAGTATGAGATGTTACTAGCCTTATTTAAACTTCCACTTCCAGTTGTAGTTGAACCACCTGAATTTTAAGGAAAGTCAATGTGGATCTAGATTAGTCTACATGTACATCTAGCTGCTCTCTAGATCAAGATGATACTTCACTCCACTGTAGTGTAGTCTGTACTGCACTTTAAGTTTAAGCTGAAATGATGTGATACAAATCAGTCAAATTCTGCTGGACATGTTTACAGCTGTGTGTGTGACTTTGTCTATTTTGCCATCCACAATGACAATCCACTGTACTGACTTGATTGAATTGTCTTCTGCATTCACTTCCTTGTTCCTTGCATGACCGGGCAGTTCACATTCACCTCTAATAGCACTTATTAAAAAAAAGGTTTGTCTAGATCTAGGCCTACATCTATTTCCTTGTTATCAACCTTTAACCCATGGAGGGAACAATGCACTGTCGATGGACAAAAGATGCACAGTACAGTAGCTACAGCTCTCATATCAGGTGATGTGCCAATTTTGCAAAGGGGGAATTCCCCTTTATCGAGTAAAGATTTCATGTCTTAAAATTCATTATATGAAAGTTTTGACCTCTACTCGTAATAGATTCGAACTGATAAATATAGATTGTGATATTTCATTTTATTTTATATTTTGTTTACATAAAATTAGCTATATTTTAGGAATATTTTGAAACAAACCAATCAGCCTCGCCCTAATATAGCCCTAGAGCTAGCCAGAATCAATGAGCTGTACTGCGCCACGCTCTGGTCAACTACGCCGCGACTAACCGAGCAGCCCGCAGCTAGCTACCCGTCCGTCCAGGCCGAGTGACAATTGCCGCACTGTCATTCTTGAGCTACGATACGAGTTAGCAAGACTGTTGGATTTTGGTCTAAATAGAACTTTCTTTTCTTAGTTCAAAGTCATGGCTCACTTTAGTGGAGCACTAAAGCTTGCTGATCTCGATGACTTTATCACTCCATCGCAGGTAGATATTTTTTTTTTTATCTTCAAAAAATGTTATGTTTACAGTTTAGTTTGGTTCTTGACTTAAGTTTATAGTTTATTGTAGGCCTAGGTCAATTTTGTTTCTCAATACTACTTGCATGATCTACTTTAGAACGGACATTTAAACAAGTTACGAACACTACTTTCAATACCCAGACGTTGTGTGTCCAGAGTCCAGACAGGTTGTGTATCTTGATTAAACAGCAATTTGAAAAACTTAACCAGCAATATTTCATAAATCATCTAAGTAAGACTGATGTTGGCCAATATTATAAGGAAAATATGTTCACAATATTAAGTGTTACTTGATGAATATTTCTTGTTAGATCTGAAGGAGAGAGGAAGGGCTTTACGTTTTTACATTATGTCTGTACGTGCAATGCGATTGCGATGATTGCGCAGTAATTTTATTCTTTTTGGTTTACCTGTTCTGCAAAATCGCTATGGTTGCCTAGGACTCCTATTCGCTCATTCTTGTGGTACCCTGAAAATGTCTGATTGCTTGTCGTCCAGTACCAAAATTCTCATTTTCATTTCAGGAATGCATCAAACCAGTAAAGATGGAAAAAGTAGCGGGGAAACCAGGAGCTATACGAATAGAGGATGATGGCAGCTATTTTCAACTAGATGATGTAAGTTGCCCAAGGTTTAGAATTTTAGAGACAATGTACATGTATTTTCAACCGTTTTCTAGGTACATGTAGAAGCTTACATATTATATGTACAGGTATTTGTCTTTTTGCAACATACATTTTATGACACAGCTATTCAATCAAACATTTATTGTTGTTGTCATTGTTCATTTTGATAGAAAAACTAACTGTTCCTTCAAAACTATAACTTTGTTATGAAATTTATGTTGAACTCCAGAAGGAAGACAAGATTTTCCTTGTTAAAATAATTATATACATCAAACTAAAGGTTGGTAATGAAAGAGTTAAGCAGATCACATGTTATCTCATGTATTTTGATAGAAAATGTTATCTAACTCATTTTAAATTCCTGATATGACGTGCTTTTCTTTTCGTATAACATATGCATAACATAAAAACTAGAGCTATGACAGTTCAAACCATCTTTGCAGAGCTACCAAGTATCACGCATTAGGCGTGACATCACGCATTACGAGTGTCTGAAAATGCTCTTACGCACGACGCGCGCCCTAGATTTTGAAAAACGCTATACCTTATACATGTGTTATACCCTCGCACGCGCGCTTGCCGAATCATGAAAAATGTCACGCATTGCTGATCTTTGAACTTGACGTCTCTGGACAATGTACATGTATTTCAAACTTCTTACATATATTGAAATACATGTACATTGTCTCTGAAATTTTAAACCTTGTATTTTTCTTCTTGCAAAATACATTTTATGAGACAGCTATTCAATCAAACTTTAATTTTTTTAATTGTTGTTGTGATTGTTTCATCAAAACTAACCTTGTTATGAAATTTATGTTGAACTTCAGAAGAAAAAAGATTTTCCTCATAAAAAATTATATACCGGTACATGTACATGAAAATTAAAGCTTGGTAGTGAAATGATTAAGAAAATCACATGTTATCTCAATTATTTTGATAATTTTTTTTAATGATATCTAACTTCACATTTCATAAACTTTTTTGCATTCCCAATAAAAGATGAATTTTTCTTTATCCAATTTATGCATAACATGGAAACTATAGCCGTGACAGAACTTCTGAACCATTTTTAGTTTAGCAAATCACAAGCTGTTGAAAGCACTGTGCAAGTCCATATCTAGTACCAAACTCAGGACTGTGTAAAATATTAAACTTTAAATTCATTTTATGGCATGGCATACATGTTGATATATGTACATATTTTTACATAATGATTTACATCCAGTTAAAGCTGTGTGTTCATCAGAATATTTTCAAGCCTGAATTTATATCTTTAAGGGTAATAAATTATTTTCATCTGTCATTAATAGCCAAGTAATTATTGATCATTTCTAATCTTGCAGTATGGAGGGTCAAGGAAGTTGGAGAAGGCTAAGATAACACTGAACGACTGCCTGGCATGCAGCGGTTGCATCACATCAGCTGAAAGTGTTCTGATTACACAGCAGAGTCAGGAGGAACTCTTCAGAGTGCTGGAGGAAAATAGAAAGCTTGCTGCAGTAAGTCAACATTTCTGTCACCCACCAAAGACCCGTCATTCCATTTTGTTATTTTATATTATTGCTATGACATCAGGGACCCCTGAACACAAACATAAGTCAGAAACTGATTGCTATTTTGCTGTGGACCACTATGTATAACGAGTTGATCATATTTTCAATAGGCCATTTTCCTAATGTATCCAAATTTAATGCATATGTCTTTGTGAAGTTTCTCAATACAAATTATTTGATGTTGTTTCCATGTATCTTTCAAATGAGTTTTTGCCATATTTGTAATAATTATTATGCCTATGTATTGTAAACAAAATATTCAAGTACCATGTAAATTAAGTTTTTTAATCTAATAAAAATAAAAACTATGCAAATACATATGACAATACCCTTTCAAAAGCATGTTCCAGGTACACATGAATTTTCAATGTATAGCACTATGAATGATTTATTTTCTTCTTTGCTTTGTTTCTTTGCTAGAATGGAGAAGTTAGTAAACAGATGACAGTGATTGTAACCATCTCACCACAGTCTAGAGCATCATTAGCAGCCAAATATAAACTATCACTTCCCGACACAGCAAAGAGATTGACTACCTTCTTCAGAGAACTAGGTAAAGCAAAAAAAAAACCTTATTTTCTTCCATTGCTATAATTGTCTTACCAAAGCATATTATGGATATATTGCCAAAGCATTATATGTGATGGATACAAGGCTTCACGATAGCTAAAATTTCATTTAGATATGTAAAATAAGAACTTTTGATTAACAAACATCACTGAATATTATTCCTTTTGTGTGCCGGACACTTCTGTTTGTGCCACTACATTTCGCTGAGGTACCTTATCAGTCATTCACTGAGAATGTACATTCAGGATTGTGTAAAAAGCAAAGGTGGCGAAGAGAATGCATAAATGTTGAAAGATTTATTGTGAACAGTCCTGTTGATGATGTTAACTGCCACACTTAATAATGTAATTCTGTAGGTGTGCATCATGTGTTTGATGAGACCTTTGCAAGGGACTTCAGTCTTCTAGAGAGCCAGAGAGAATTCATTCAGAGGTTCAACAATCAAGCTACTAAGGGATCACTACCAATGCTAGCATCAGCGTGCCCAGGTAATAGTTTGAACAGTATTTGGCCAACTAATGGAACAAAACTGTGAATTGCCATGGTCGACTATTGTCTGATGAACAGCGTTATTTTCCACATACACCAAAAAAATAAGGAAATAGCCGGTTGTGATTCATGGCAAGTAAAGAGTTTGTTTTTAATACAAGGAGTCGTAATCAAGTTTACTGTAAGCATATTGAAAGTGTTTTGTTTCCTTTCATGGAGGCTGTATATGTTGTGCCAAGAAGACACTTAGATTCTACATGTACATCTTGCCTTACATCATCATGGCTAAATCAACATCTGATCACCATCATCATCATCATCATCATCATCACTATCAAGTTCACTGTGAGACTATCGATTGTATTTTATATACTTTTATTATTCAGGCTGGGTATGTTATGCCGAGAAAACACATGGCTCCTCTGAACATCCTGCCCTACATTAGCAAGACCAAAGCATCATCATCATCATGACCATTATCATCATCACCTTCACCATCATCATCATCAACATCATCATTATCAAGTTCACTGTGAGACTATCGATTGTATTTTATATACTTTTATTATTCAGGCTGGGTATGTTATGTGGAGAAAGCACACGGCTCCTACATCCTACCTTACATCAGCCCAACCAACTCATCATCATCATCATCATCATCCTTATCATCACCATCGTCGTGATTATCATTATCATCATCACCATCATCCTTATCATCACGATCATCGTGATTATCATCATCATCATCACCATCATCGTCTTCATCACCATCACCGTCATCATCACCATCACCATCACCATCACCATCACAATAACCATCATCATCACCATCATCATCATCATCATCACCATCACCATCATCATCATCCTCAACATCATCATTATCATCATCATGTTCACTGCAAGACCATTGATTGTGTTTTATTTCCTTTTCTGATTCAGGCTGGGTATGTTATGCAGAGAAAACACACGGCTCTTACATCCTGCCCTACATCAGCACGACCAAAGCATCATCGTCACCATCATTATCAACATTATCAGCATTATTATCACCATCATCATCAAGATCACTGTAAGACTATTAACTGTGTTTTATTTCCTTTTCTGATTCAGGCTGGGTATGTTATGCCGAGAAAACACACGGCTCCTACATCCTGCCATACATCAGCACGACCAAGTCACCCCAGCAGATCATCGGCTCTCTGGTCAAAGACTACGTAGCACAGTCACTCCGGGTCAAGCCTGACTGTATCTATCATGTCACCGTCATGCCTTGCTATGATAAGAAGCTTGAAGCCTCAAGAGATGACTTCTATGATGATGTGTACAGGACAAGAGACGTTGATTGTGTCATAACGTCAGGTATGTATTTGTTGTTTTGCCTTGCCTTGTTTGATACTTTTCTTTCAGTTTCCTTGTTAACCAACCCTTTCTGGTCAGTCTTTATCTATTAAAAAAGGTTGAGAAAGCAAGTTCTAGGTAGGAAATAGGAAATGTTTGCAAACTATAGTCACCAATACTTTGCAAAAACTCATGACAATGATTTGCTATTTCAGGAATTGAAGAAGAAACAAGAAACCTCTGTGATGTAGTCAGACAACAGGCATATCCTTACTTCTTCTGTGATGTTTTCTTGTTTCATTGATGAACTTTCCTGAGTTTTATTGACATTTCTATCAACTATTTACTTGTATGTACTTTCTGGACAGAAAGTATATAACTGTTGAAATTCTACAGATATTCATTGAGAACCATTGCCCACATATAACATTCTTGTACACTCAAGAAAATGTTGTTTATATTTTTCCAGGTGAAGTTGAAGCCATGCTTGCCAAAGAACAGGTTTCATTATCAGAAATTGAACCACAGGAGTATAATGGAGTGTAAGTATATGCATATTTGTGAAAAATACTACGAAATGAAATCGATGCTTACGTAATTCTAAATGAAATGTAGAATTTGTAGAGTATATTCTGGAGTTTCTTTAAAGGTTTAAGGGAAGAAAGGATGACCGTAAGAAGTGTTTAGATAGCAAAACCTGTTTATACACTCATTGCATTTTGACCTGTTAAAAATATAAACTTGTTTGTGTGAAACAAATTTGGTGCATTATCGTTTAGAGATGAAGAATTCTGACTTCAATGCATCAACTTTGTATTTTATTGTATGGGTTTGGTATTTATTCAAGGAATTCCACATGGCTGCCCATGGGCTAAATTACATGGAGTTTACAAGGTAAAGTGACAAAAGATAAAATGTCTTACATATCTCATAGTAATACAATAATATGAATGAAAGAAAGAGAGAGGGAGAGAGAGAGAGAGAGAGAGAGAGAGAGAGAGAGAGAGAGAGAGAGAGAGAGAGAGAAAGGGAGAGACAAGATAAAAAAAAAGAGAAACAATAAAATATGAAGAATTAAATTGACCTGTTAACTAATTTAGTATATCATGTAAGATTATACCCTTTGGTCTTGTTGGTGTGTGTTATATACAGGTTTCCATTTGGTGAGAGTAGTTCTGTTATAAGTCATTCTGGAGGCGGATCTGGTGGTTTTCATGAGCACATTCTACGCCATGCGGCCAAAGAACTGTTTGGGAAGGAACTGGGTGAACTGCAATACAAAGTTATGAAGTAAGTAGGCATTGGTATATGATCAACCTTTCTTCTCTTCAGGAAGAATGTAAAAAGTACAACTCCTGTTTTTATTGCTTTCAAGCAATCAAGCAACAACTTTTGTAAAAATGAAAACTTTACAACAAGAACATTTGATAATTCTTCATCATGGTTGTATACATGGCTGGAAGTTTCCCAGTTTAATACAAATATGTTTGTTTTATTGTTGATTGATAAAGATATTATGTGTGGTCATAGTGAATTTTTTTATGGTAGATAATGACTGATTGATTTTATGGCATGTTCTCTCAAAGGCATGTTTCTATTTCTATAGTTTTGCAGAAGAAAAACAAATTAGAACTCAATCTTTATTTGCACTCTTGACTTACAGCGAGATGTTTAATCAATTTTATCAGTCATATGATGCATAGAGTTAGACATATATTGACAACTTTAAAAAAAAAATGTAGTCCTTAGATAATACAATTCAAAAGTTCACCTAATCCATTACCATTCATTTCAGGAATAAAGATTTCAAGGAAGTGACTGTGGAATCTGACGGACAGCCTTTGCTGAGGTTTGCTCTGGCCTATGGCTTCAGGAACATACAGAACCTGGTACAGAAGATCAAGAGAGGAAAGTCGCCCTATCACTTTGTTGAAGTCATGGCTTGTCCAGCAGGTATGTATTCAACTGGATTTCATAGGATTTTGAGTTGCTATATGCAAACATGGATAGGCTTCTAACATTAGAAGGGTTCTTGATTATTAATTTAAAAATGTTACTTAAAAATTGAATTGTGTATTAAAATGTCACTATAGGAAGGACAGCAATAAAATAATTTGAGTAAACTATCACCGTCAAGCCTTTTATTAAGACAAAGCAGACCTGGAGCCAAATATCTGAAAAAGCGGCTCCCGGTCCTTACATTTTTTAGAGAACCGGGAGCCGTTTTCCAGGACCAGGAGCCGTTTCCAAAATTGATGAAAATATGTTTGCTTTTAAATCATTTGTTAACCGTTACCTTTTACTTATTCATTATTCATTGTCATTAGTCTATATCAGTACACAATAAATTAACCCTGTAAGTTGGGGCTTTAATCGGATCAGAAGGGGGAAATACAACAACAACAACAAAATTATTTAAAAAAATTATTTAAAAAAAAAAAAAAAAAAAAAAAAAAAATCGAAATTTGTTAAGTTTTAGGATATCAAATACTAAATAAACATGCAAAAGCTGGGATTATTTTGTCATTTGGAGTTGTTGTAGACCATGTTTGTTGACATGAAGTGCCTTTTCATGACTTTGGAATTAATAATATTAGTCTAAGAGAAGAGGCAAAACATGCGAGCTGCCATCTTGGATTATAATGACAATGGAAAACAGAATGCATGCTTATAATCCAAAGTGGCGGCTCGCATTTTTTACCTCTTCTCTTAGACTAATGTCATTAATTTCAAAGTCATGAAAAACACTAAATATCTACAAACACGGTCTACACTAACTCTGAATGACAAACTAATCCAAGCTATGCATTTATTTTAAAAGTATTTGATAGCCCAAAACTTAAAAATTGTCGGCATTTTATTTATATTTTTTTTTTTTTTAAATATTTGTTTTCTACCGATTTTTCCCGATCATTTTCATTGATCGGCGATCGGACTTCGTGCACGAAATTCCGAAATTGTGATCTATTTCCATCATGATTGCCACAATTTTTATATAGTTTCCAGGAAAAGAGTTGTGAAATCAAAGTTTGGATTGTGATTATTCAGGCCATGCATGTATATTGAATTTTGAGAATCGTTTTTCAAAGTAAGATTTTCACAATGAAGTCAAACTTTTAGACGGAGTGAGAGTGTTGCTCGCCCACTCTCGATCTCCGCTCTGCACGCCGGCTAGCTAGCCACCCTAACCCAAGTGGTGGCGCTAGGAGTAGGAGATATACGTTAGCGGCCGCTCGTAGTCGTGCTGCAATTATTTCGGGGCGATTTCAATTAGGATTCTCATCATAGAATGATTTGTTAGGGTTCATTCAGTCCACATTTAACTCGTATCAAGTAAATTTTTGTCACATTGGTGAGTATTTAGTGCTAGACATGTGGAAGTTTCTGAAACAGGAAATTTTAATTCTCCCAGACCGGGCGCCAAAAATAAAAAAGGACCGGCGCCCGGTACTCATTTTCCCCGTCTAACCGGGCGCCAAACTCAGGGACCGTTGGGTAAAAATCGCCCGGCGCCCGGTTAATAAAATGCTTGATCACCGTTAACCGTAAATCTGTTGTTAATAGCAAACAGACGGGTCATTCTTTAGCATACACTTGCAGGCGCAGTGTTGAAATAGTGCTATGAAAACAAAGCAAAATCATGTGTTTATTGTAATAATAAATCAAAATTTAATTAAAGAATAATCAAAAGTCAAGTATGCATTATGATCTAAGTGAAGATCAACATTATTGTAAAGGTTTGAACTTTATATGGTTTAGTCAGATTCTTATCGCTAGGAAACATTGATAGGAAACGCCGTTAACAAGACCTTTATTTGTTTTTGGTCAGGCTGTGTGAACGGAGGAGGGCAGATCAAGGCTGAAGAAGGCACCACAGCGAAGGAACTACTCGCGGAAGTTGAAGAAATGTACAACTCTGCTCCTACAAGGAGACCCGAAGAGAACGAGATGGTCCAGACTCTTTACGATGAGTGGCTCGGAGGAGTGGGCAGTGAGAAAGCAAGGACTACGTTGCATACGCAGTACCATGCGCTGGAGAAGAACACAAATGCTCTGAACATCAAGTGGTAGAACAGGAATTGTCATGGCAACCGAGAGAGAATAGGAAATATCGGAGGAAGAGAAGAGTTGAGGTTGAAACATCTTTGTAAGACTCAGGGATGTACATTTGTGTAAGTGCATGTATTTTACTCTGCCATATTGTACAGCAGTACATGACTAGTATGTGCTGTTGTTATACAAGATAAGTATTTTAAAAAACAGGGTTCAAGGTTAAAAGGCATTGTTTAATAGTTTTACAAATCTGAGATGCAAGGCCCTACGTGTTATCAGTTTCTGTGATACGGTGTAATATTGAAGCCAAAAAAAATTGCTCTTCAAAATGATCATGAAGTGCTTCAAAAAGGTAATAATCTTGAGTGTCCGGTTTTACCATACCAGTATACATTTTCCCCAATGGACTTCTGTGTGGAAAACGGTTTCTGAAATTTTGAATTCCAATCATAATATCTTGATAATCAAACATGCGATTGGCTTGTAAAAGTCATGGGATTCATTTCTGACCTAAAAGTTTATAATAATGATTGCAGCATGAGCTTTATCCAGGATTTTGTTTATAATCAGAGGCAAAGTTACCTAATAGCTTTAATATTCAAATTGCGTAGAATTACTAGATTACAGAGTGAGGCAAAATATTTCAGAAGGAATTCATGTTTGTGGCCAATAACTGACTGCCATTTAGTCTTTACGGATTGAGTAAATGTACTTTAAAAGAAAACAAGAGAAATGCATGTATGCAAAAGCCTCTTTTAGTAAACCATGCAAACCGATAATCATCTTGCTTGAAGTTTTGTTTTTGAAAGCATTTTTTGAAATTTCGATTTTGATAAGGATGAAATAGTGTCAGTCAATGATATGATTTTAAATACTGTAATGTCTCTTGTCTCGTAGAGGTAGCAATTTGTTAAACTTCATATCGAATCGAGAGATATTTTTTTAAACAAATATTTTTCTGTTACAGACAATTTCTTAATTTCTTGTGTATTCAATCCATTAATGACTTCTATCTCTTTTTCTTGTTTTACATCGAAATAATCTGTTTAATGAATCAGGAACCAATCTAATACATGTCTTTGTATTTTAGACATGTCGTTTGGGTTCAAATTCCTCAACAAAATCTTCCTTTTTTTTCTCTCTTTTTTCTTTTTTCAAGTGAATATTGTTGATATTTTACATCTTGAAATGACTGATTTTGGTAATTCCAAGCAATAAGATTGTTATTTTTATTTTAAAGTGTGTTTAAAGAAAACAAATCAGCCTTTTTAGTATACAAAGTTTGTTTGGGAAATACTGAAAAGATGGCTATAATTTTTAAGACTAGAAATGTTAATATCATCTGTTCATTTTACTGATAAATACCTATGAATGATGTTTTTAGTTTGAGAAATAGTACAAATGAACTTCAGGTGGGATTCTGTATATTTTATGATTAAGAACACATGTGTAATTTAGATTGTAAATTATGGAGAGATGACTATTATTAAAAGAATATTTAAAAAAAATGCAGCTAAGTTCTAGAGTAGTGGTTTGGGGTTTGGTTTAATTGAAATATCATATTGTGTGATAGTTATGGTGAACAAAGAAACAGAGATGTGATTTAGAGAGAGAGAGAGAGAGAGTGGAAGAGATGGAGAGGAAGTGTGCTAGCATAATAGAGAGGGAGAAAATTAAATTGAAGAAACAGCTGTATGGAAAAGAAAAGAGAGAGGGACAGAGGGTGAGAAGGAGAGGGAATCAAGATGTATAGAATAAGATAGAGAGAAAAAGAGGGGAATGTGCCCCACCTCATCCCCCCCCCCCCCCGAAAAAAAAAAAAACACAAATACACAAAAAGGGGGGAACTGAGAGCAGGAAATGGATTGAAAAAAAAGTAAAATAAGATGATTTCCACACCCCATTCACTCGATGGTCTGGTTCCCAATGCCACTTCTTGCTTTTACTTTACAACAAAGTTTTATTTCCAAATGGTCTAATTCAGGGCGTTATTCAGCTTCATGCTCACATCTGACCAACTAGCTTTAAAATAAAAAAAAAGTGGAATCCTGGAAATGAATCTACATTCATTGTGTACTATACACTGGCGAATCTAGGAGAGGCATAACAGGCCTGTGCACTCCTCCCCCCCCCCCCCCCTCTTCCTCCCCCATGTGAAGCCCAAGTTGCATACCTCTGGTAGACAGCCATTAACGTAGGCCTACTTCCCTTTTCAAATTCAACCCATTATTCAAAATTTAAAAAAGGCTAGGGCACTAAGTCCTATCATCGTGACCTGTTATTTAAACAAAAAAACATTATTGAATGGCATATTACAAACTTTTGTTGGAGGGGGGGGGGGGGTCAAAGAGTTGCTGTTGATTCATTATCTTGATTACTTTTGAAGTACACGACGAAGACGGCATCATGACAATAATACTGCCATGATTGGCCAAGAATATGACGTCATCGATGTTGTTTTCTCGGAACGAGTCAGGACGAAGACGGATGAGAGAGAATTTTCATCAGTTTTCCGTTATTTAAGGTATTTAACGGTGATTTGTCGACTATGGACAATGGTGAGTGTACCTTACATACCCTTGCATGCAATGTTATTAAAAGTAGGAGGTATAATTCACGCATTTGGAACACATTATGCAATTTCGCAGAGTTAATGATAGCTCAGTCCCATGCGTTATATTTTTCGTTAGTTGCAGTAAGGCTTTCATTCAACACGTTACGAATCGTCAGATCATAGTTTCATACTACATATTTTCTTCTGATACACATTGGCTTGGCTCTGAATAAAAATTTCAGATGGTTGCTGAGCTCATCTTGATCGTTTCCAAAACGACACACGTCAGTCTTGAGTGCCTTCGAGAACAGAGTTTAACTAGTCTAGAGTAGGTCTAGAGGAAACAAATGCAAGTGGTGGTGTCAAACATAAAAAAATAAATAATAAAATCGGTGGTAGACCTATACCAATTCAAACAATTGATATAAAAAATGATAAGCATGATAAGTGTAATGTAGATGCAACTCTTATTAGTATAGCCAAGCATAGATCTATATAAAAAAAAATGGTGATCATATCAATTTCTTTTCAATACTAAAAATGAGAAAGCATATTCACCAGGGCCCATGCCATGGATTTGAACCTTGCACATTTCTACTGTGATCTTTCTTTTGTGTTTCTTTATTTCCATTGTTTTAAAAGAGTTTCTTGGTTGTGATCTTGTTATTGATAGATGAACAAATAAAACTTTTAACCCCTTCTATGTTGTACGTATGGGGCAAATCCCACCCATGAAATATTTAGCTTTAAAAAATGTTTTTGGACTATTAAAAAAGATCTATATTTTCTTTGAGAAATAGAATCAGTCACTCTTTCCTGAAGTTTGTATCCATGTAACGTTTACCTGTATATCTATTGAGATCAAGTAATGTTGAAAGTTAAAGGGATACTACTTACTAGTTTAGAAGTTTAGCTTTCTTCTTCTTTGATGCAGTCTGCTTCCTTCAATCTTGAAGATTCTTGCAGAACTGGAAAAATTCTTGATGCTTTGATGCTATTGTGTTCTCTATTTGTTTTTTCCTTCTCAGCAGGGCCATTCTTCCTGTGCAGCTGCTGTGGGACTCAGTTTCCATCGGCTCTGCTGCTCTCCCAGCATTGTGCCACTCATCACCAAGGCTTTGAGCTCTCTCCATTCATCAGCGTTGGAAGCATGTTACCAACTGGACAGGGGATACTCCCCCAGGCTCCACCCAACTCTTATGACATCATCAATCAACAACCAATCACCAGGAAGCCAAGTGGCCATGACATCACTCTTACACAACTACAGACTGTGAACCCATCTTCACAGGCCCACTTAATGCCTCCCCTTCATCCCCTGCCACAACAGGACGTGGACAAACATGGCAAGAGTGGTCAACTACCAGTCTCGTCTTCAAATACTGCTGCTGCAAAGTTTGGATCGGTGTATTTTGCCATGTCAGAAGCAATCCAATCAGAAACCACAAATGCTTCAACCCAGTCCCGAGAGGGTACAGAGATCCAAGGAAACACTCAGTACACTTTTGTTGTGAATCCCACTCCGACATCAGAAGTTCATTCTCATAGAAACTCAAGTAATCCTTCAGTCAGTGATGGAAATCAGAGCATGCAAACTACCAATCAAATTGGAAATCAGTTACAACCCATTGTCCAAACACCAACAACTGAAAATGGAGCTGGAATAATGCAGACACACGTGGGAGGAGTGAGTACAGTCCCCGGCACATTTTCTGTCATTCAAAGCAATCAATTTGGTCCAACAGGACATAGAGACAAAATAAACAAGGATAATACTCCAATCCAGAAACAGATGTCACATTCTATGACCAAAACTGTTCTTACTTCAATGGTATCTATGAAAAACAATCTAGGCTGGGCAAACCAAACTGAAGCTTCATACAGACTACCTTCATCAACACTAGCTGTTCTTCCGTTACATCAGCAACAGACTGTTCTACTGACCCGTACCCCTGCATTTCCCATGGGTGTCCTAACTGCAGTAGGTGTACCCCAGACAGAACCTGTCATAAAACCCACCAAGCCCCCTAGAGGTCAGGGCCCAAGACCATTCTCCTGTCCGACCTGTGAAAAGACGTTCACTCTCAAGTATAACCTACAGCAACATGAGGTAAGATGAAATTGGTAAAGGTACAGGCATATATAGATTAAATAATAATGATAATAATAATATTGGATATTTGTATAGCGCACATATCAACCAATCAACAACTAATCAAACTAATCAACAACAAAATAATTTCATACATTGTTAGAAAAACTAAATCCCCCAAATAGTTACCATCTTCAAGTGGCTTAAGGATTATGGAACACATGGGAAATGTCTTTCTTCCTGTAGGCCCTATACACAAGGACCACCCTGCCCCATTGTCAATGGGTCAATTATCATTTTGATAGATTTATGTTAAATGCTTTTTTATTTAAGTGCTAATTTTATTTCTTTTGTTTTGTCTTAATGAAATGGACAGGTTTATGCTCACTCCGATGACAGACCTTATGCTTGCTCAAAGTGTGATAATGCTTTCAAGCTGAAAGGACATCTCAAGGAACATGAACGTAACTCACACAGTGAGGAGAGACCTTTCAAGTGCACACAGTGTGAGAAAACCTTCAAACAGAAGAGCCATCTCACAGGTAACTACACACCTCTTATTCTCTGTCTGTCTTTTGTCTCTTTTTTAATCTATTGTTTTGTTTTGGCTTATAATCGTATTATCAAACAAGTGATATGAATCTAAGAATATTGGGATAATAGGAGTCCTTAGTACACTGTACTATCTTTTAATGGAATGATGAAGATGAGGGTTCATCTGAATTGTAGTGGGTCATTTGCACTAGTACCCTGCAAATTTCAAGCCCTCCTTATAAACAAGAATTACGTATCACAGCAACACAAATATATGATACAAACCAATCTAGAAACCTTGGAGTTACCATAAGGTGGAGTTGTATCAAGCTCTTTGGTTGCACATTTCATTTTGTATTGTGGACTATTTAATAGTAATAGTATATTTGTAAAGCGCTTAGAGACATTTGTATTAAGCGCTACATAAACATTAAATTAATTCGCCATTGCTTTCACAACTGCAGAGTATTAAATAACTGACAGGATTCTCATTTTACAAAAGGTCATATGTCCATTCATGATGGGAGCAAACCTCACCGATGTGAAACCTGTGGGCTTGTCTTCCGCCAGAAGCAGCACCTAAAGCGGCATTCCCTTACGCACACTGGTAAACGACTCTTCTCCTGTCCTCATTGTCCTTCAACCTTTAACATCAGCAGCGACCTGAAGCGTCACACCCGCATCCATACTGGAGAGAGACCGTTCCGTTGCGCCCACTGCGGCAAAGGCTTTGCTAGGAAACAGGCTGTCAGGATACATGAGAAGATTCATTTTAAGCCCTTCACCTGCCAGAGGTGTAACAAGAGCTTTAGAGACCTACAGACACTGGCTGACCACGAGAAGAAGCATGTCAAGTCAATGTCACATGATTGCAGAGAGTGCGACCAGAGGTTTGGTCTATTCACGGAGCTCAAGGAACATATGAAGATTCATGCAGGTAGTGTGAATGTCTTTAAAGATACTATGTCCCTTTTGCAGCCAACATCAAATTCTGTAGAACTTTGCAGGAATTATGAATATGTCATGTATGTCCTATCTGTACAAGGTAAAAGGGTCTGAAAATCAGACTATTACTTGTGATTTGACAACTAATAGTCGTTATTTTCCCACTAAACGCCATTTTCAAACCCTTTCGTTTTGAGAGAATTTCTAAATTTCAATTTAATCTTTTCATTATTTTTGGCCTGCAAATGGGACATAGTACCTCTTAAACACATTGGAAGGTCTTTTTAAACTTTAAAATTGATTTTATTGTTATATAACATAAAGTAGATTTGGAAAGAGAAACTATTTGTGAGGTATGAGGTGTCAGATCAGTCAGATGGATCAGCAATAACATTTTGTAAAGCTGACAAAGTGGTTTATCATCCAAATGAATTAATTACATGTATAATTTACATAATTTGAATGTGTGTATTGAAGAAAAAAAGGTGTGTTGATTCACATATGGCAGTTTGATTACACTTTCATTTAGAATAAAGCAAAATGTTATTGTTTAAATGCAAGTTTATTTGTTGTCTCTTTTTTTCTCCAGAAAAGAGCACGGTTGTAAAGAAAAAGAAGATTGCTAATCGGAAGAATATGGCAGCACGACCAAATCTTAGGGTAACTTGATAACACTTTTATTTGTAAAGGCCTTTAGTCAAGATAGAATAATGAAAGTTGTTGTCAACCCAATTTCCTGCTTTCCATATATTTGTAAGTAAATGCATAAGGATGTAGGTCTGAAAATATGTCTGATTTAAACTTTCATACCAATGCAACTCAAGGCTGGTTTATATGAAGCAATATTGATTTTGTGTGAGGTTGTTCTATAGCTTCTATTATAATCTTTTACTATTCCTAAGTTTTTCCTTTGACAATTTGTCAACCTTGATAGTCGCAACAGGTCTATAGAATCCATGGGCAAAATAAATGTACACATAAAAGTGAAGAATACACAATCTAATCAGGAAGAAACTGCAGTTTTACTTGTATCATTTCGTTATAATAAGTTTTTCTATTCTTTTTGTTAATGAAACTTTGATTCTTTTTATCAATGATAAAAACCTTATATTCTATTTCACTTTTGTATGATTATAAAAGTAGTTAAGTTTTTATAATATTATATACTTTCTTGTCCACATTTTATAATAGATGACAAGGCAGAGAACTGCAGCAGCAAGGGCATCTCACAGGAAAACTAAGCCAAAATCTTTAAGACCCACAGGAAGAGAGCAAGATTCAAATGAAATTTCAGAATTGACTGATGATGAACAGCTATCTTGCAGTGTTTGTCGAAGGCCCTGTCGAAGGTGTAATCTGTTACGCCATGAACAGAAGTGTCATGGCATACAGCATACTGTCCACCAGTGTGAAGAATGTGAAGAAACGTTCACTGGACGCAAAGCTCTAATGACTCATGCCAAAGAACACAAGAATCCTGATAGATTCATGTGCGACCAATGTGACGAGACCTTCCAGTATGAGTCTCACCTACATAAGCACCTAGTCAGTGCCCATGGCGTTAAGCCCTTCTCTTGTGATATTTGCTCAAAGACCTTTCTACAAAAGAAGTCCTACTTGGAGCACAGTAGAACATGTACAAAGGAAGATATTGTCAGTTGTGAGCTTTGTAAGGATGTCTTCAAGCAAAAGGTGTCACTGCTGCGCCACAAGGTCAAAGCTCATGGCCTACGACCATACTCCTGTTCCGTCTGCAAAAGGGAATTTGCAAACAAGGGAACCCTTCAACGACACATCGTAACCCACAGCAGCGATCGTCCTCACCAATGCCAGTACTGCTCAAAGACATTCAAGGAGAAGCGACAGGTGGACCAACATGAGAAGACCCACAGAGGTGAGAGACCATTCCAGTGTTTCCAGTGTGGACTCTCCTTCCATCGCAAGGCGTACCTGGAGCGCCATGAAGCCATTCATACGGGAGAGAAGCGGTTCCAGTGTCCTCACTGTCCGACGGCCTTCTTCATGGGCCATGACCTTAAGAGACATCTTAGGATCCATACGGGAGAAAAGCCATATGTCTGCAAGATCTGTAAGGTATGGGCAGCCTTTTACTATCATACATCATGGTAAAACAGAAGAAATTATTTCCAGTCACCAAGACTTGCAAAATCGTTTTTATGTAAGAATTCTAGAGATTTATCAGAATTTTATCTTTCTCTTTCAAGTTTTAGTTTTTAAAAGCATACAATCCCTCAAAATCTATTATTTGGTATAATAAATATTCTTGTACAGTGTGTAACACTGTTATCATCAACCACTATAAATGCACTCAAGTTCTTTAGGATGGAATGCAATATGATTAAAAATTTGCTGTGATTTTACCTGACCAAACTTATTGATGTCTTTAATTTCTCATACTGAGACACAAGTGATTATTATACTCAAAAGATCAACAAGGGGAGAACTTAATTTTTGATATAGTCATCATTCCTTTAAAAATGTATTCATCATGGAATAATTCAGTTCAGATTTTTAAATGTTTATTATGTTACTCTTTGTGTATGGCCACCATTGCAAATTTGCACATATACGGTGAACTTATACATGTAGGTGTGAGTAATTAATCAATGATCAATGATTGTATACAAATTTAGATTATGATCTGTTTCATTATTTCTTATGCTTCAGAAAGCATTCCGAAGGAAAGCAGCTGTGGCCTTTCATGAGAAACAAGTTCACATGAGGAAATTCCAGTGCAGCTACTGCTCCAGAAAGTTCTTCACCAAGTCTCAGCTTGATTCCCATACTGTCATGCACCTGGGTGTTCCTCGTCCCCAGATTGCAATAGAAAATTCTGGTCGGTTTCTTGACATATTGACTTCTCTAGTGCAGTATTTCAGATGTGAAAGTTAAACAAAAGTAATTACTCCGTATAGACAACAGCAATGTTAAAAGCTGTCTATTATTATTTAGTGTCAGCTAAACCAATTATTCAACACATAGGAGTTAATGAATTCACTAGTTTCATATACCTTGTATTTAATTAGTAAATATATTATATTTGTGTATTGGTCGAGTGCTTGCCTGACCTGAGTGATAGATAATAGGAATATGACATACATTTTTAGGAACATTAGAGATTGAACTGATTAGGAAACTAATTCTTTGCCATCTATGGTCACTAATGAAACAAATAATGGACCACTACCATCGACTTATACAACAATATATGAAAAAGGTTTCAATCCACAGCAAATTCCAGAGGTTTAGGCCGCCATTTACTTTATTTGATACAGTGCAATTACTCATTTAATAAAGTATCATTTGTATTTTCAACCAGATCCACGTCATAGGACCGGAGATGCTGAAGAAGACCCCTCAGCTCCCATTAGAATGAACTCTAGGGCTTCAGGTGATCTTTCAGCTTCAGATCTCGCTCCATCTCTAGACTCGACGGATGCTCCTACTATGCAGCACCCTGCAATGGCTGCATTGACTTCAAGCGTTGATGCAAACACCAGCGGTTGTGAATTCCAGGCGAGTAGTTTAATATGGCCAACATAGGACTTGTGAGGAGCATTGATTAAATTATATTATTGTTTTTCCCCTTTTTATTATCAAAATTTTACAGTGTAACATCAAATGGGGATCCCCATGATTATTTAGTTGATTTGACTTGTTAAATTTTATTTGGAAGTACACAGTTTTGCTTATAATCACACTCTTAAAATTAAAAACATACAAACATGTGCATGTACAATTGATGTAAGGGAGAGATAATTGATGTTTAAAGTGACAACCACTAGATTTCCCTATGAATTAAGAATTTTGTTAGAACTAATTCAATTACTAAAAGAATATTTCCAGAGTTATCTTAGGTCATGTCATTTCCATGGGTAAGGATCTTTACAAAGAAGCATTTTCTTTCATCAAAACTGAACCTCCTGTGTAATGTATTTTGTTTGTTTTGTTTGTTGTACTATCATGATAGGAAGGATCTAATTCTGATGATCTGCCCTGTCCAGCTTCTGACCTTCCACTCAATCAGAGGTCTACATCAGGTCCAGATAGCAGTAGAGGTACATATATGGGACTATTAAATGTTGTTCTCCTTCTACTCAGAAATACAATTTTCTGTCTTTTATGTATATGTGAACAACTGAGAACAGATAATTAACCACTGTCTTCTACTTATTTTTTGTTTTAAATTGAGTATGAATGATATAGCAATGTTGTTGCTGGGATGTTACAGAAATAGTTATATTTAGCTAAATACAAAATGTAAGTGATTATCCTATTTAGGTCATCTTGTTGTACATGTACCTCTCAGATAATTTGTACCAGGAAAGTGCTCTTAGTCTTTCTAGTTTTACCGAGTTAGGCCTAATTACTTATCAAATATATATTTGATAAAATCAGAATGTTGAGAATGCTATTGCATTTTAAGCTTGAATTTGTAGATATTTTATCAAATGAACCACGTTCCACACTATAGTTTTCTTTCTCATGTCATACCTTACAGCTCAGACCGATCCATCAGATGCCACTGATGTCACGTTTTTCCTGTGTAATTGCTGTGGCAGTCTGTTCCCCAGTGCAGCTATGTTAGCCAGACATACCAAGCTACTGCACAATCCTTCCCTTACCATCAACAACCCTGCTCCTAAGCCCAAGTCCACCAAGAGACAGAGGACAAAACGTGAGAGTAGGAGTAAGATGAAGAAGAAAGACACACCAAATGCTACGTATGGGACTGTTAATCAACAGATGTGTGCTGAATGTGGGGAAGAGTACATGGGTGATTTGAAAGCCCATGGATGTCTTGATGGAGATAGTGTACCCGTGTCCCCTGGTCCAGAAGTTATAGAGGATCCAGGACCTGATTATGTGGACCAGTATCCTGTCAGGACGGTCGGAGAGTCCAAGGAGAAGGATGAGTCTCTGTATTACTGTAGACACTGTGACAAGGGCTTCAAGAAGATGAGTAGTCATAACGTCCATCAACGGATCCATACAGGAGATAAACCATTTGTTTGTAAGTTCTGCAACAAGGCCTTCTCTGTCAAGAGCAATCTGAAACAACATGAGATAGCTAAACACACGGACGAGAGACCCTATGCGTGCTCTAAGTGCGATGCCAGATTCAAACAGCATAGCCATCTGAAGTCGCACGAGGAGATCCATGCAGGCATCAAGAACTATGAATGCACCGTCTGCGATCAGAAATTCAGGCAGTCTTCACATCTGCAAAGGCATAAACTGATTCATGAAGGGATTAAGCAGTACAAGTGTGAACGCTGCCCCTCTGCGTTCAACCTGGTCAGTGACCTACAGCGCCATTCTCTGATCCACTCAGGAGTTAAGCCATTCCAGTGCGATCAATGCGAGAAACGTTTCCGACGCAAGTTTCAGCTGAAGGTCCACCAGCAGATGCACACGGGGGAACTCCCCCTTCAGTGTCCGCATTGCAGGAAAGCCTTCATGGACAAGAAGTGCTTTGAGAGCCATGTTTCCGCTCACGAAGGTAAGGCCCTTCACAAGTGTGATGCTTGCGATAAGTCCTTCAGCACAGAGTACGTCCTGAAGCGTCATTCATGTGGACAGTCACAGAAGACTGTTGGATGTTTCAAGTGTGAACAGTGCTCCAAGTCTTTCAAACGTAAAGATACCTTTGATAACCACAAGTGCAGAGGTAGAACAGGTGTAACAGAGAAGAAAGAATGTTCATCATCAGCTCTTTAAGTTGGAAGGGACCATCAGGTGCTTTGGCAAATAAAAGAATTCCACAAATTTTGTTGAAATGCGTGGTATGACATTCCAGTGAATGTCAAGTTTACATTTTCATTTTTAAGTACATCCATAGGAACATGTCATGTTGAATTCAGGTCAGAAATAAATCTTCATTTTACTTCCAATAATCATGTGTGAATGTTATTTAGATTCAAACATTTTTCACATGGAAGGATCCAATACCAACAGAATGTTGGTACAAGTTTTAAATCAGAAAATTTTCCTTATTTCGTCCCATGATTATTTCAATAAATTAATTTAAAGAAAATAGCTCTGCTTGAAGTCATTTTTTGCATTTTGATAGTCACTTGATTCATGCTATGAAATGATATGATTGATATGGTAAGCTTAACCAACCTTGAAACAGATCTGTATGTTGTTCATCATTGTTGATGTATACTTAGTGACAAGAGTGACACCTTGTACCAGAAGGGGCATACAGTTTTAAAGTGCAGTTCAAATATAAATTATTTTGTCTTTTACTAAAAAGAGATTACTTTATTTTGTTTTATTGTGCAAATAGAAGATTTTCTAAACCAGTTGGACGGTAAATCATCGCATATTAAACAGAATAACATGTTTGCGTTGTGTAGCTGTCAAAGTGTGATGCTTTGAACACTATAGTTTTACTATAGGAGTTGTGGAAGAAGAAAAATGGATATTTCATACAGTCGTTTCATACAGATTCTTGCCAGTTGAATAGTACAAATGTATATTGGTAATCTTGAGGTTTTGTGAAATTCGCTTGGCCACCTGGCCATTCTGATAAACATTTGGAGAGAGTGTTAGCTAATGCCTTCACTTACAATGGAATATTCAGCCATAGACAGCCATATGAATTGGTATTATTGAGTGTTTTTAGAGTTTTCTTTGCAGGACAATGTAGAAATACAATTTAACAGTTTTTCTAAAGCTGTAATCTGTGTGCAAATATTCAAACTAATGCATCACTGCAATATCAGTTTGTGCAATTTGTATGCAGTTTCACATCCCTTACAGTGTCACTAAAGTTTATGGCAAATGAAATTTTATGTGGCATGTTTTTCAGTGTTTATTTTGTATACAAATATAATGTATCTGTAAAGTGCTTAAGAGAGACATCATTGATGTACTAACTCAATGCATTGACAGTTAAGTGTTACATAAACCGTAATATTATTATTTATTATTCCTTTTATCTATACAATTCATGAACCCATGTTGAATCTTCAAAAAGAAAGGCAAGCCATTCTCAGTCAAAAAAGAAATTGACAAAAAATTAGCTACTACATGTTTATAGATATGTGAGCATTTTTAAACACCTATGTCTAGGGTTACATTTGTTTGTGATTGAATTTTGCATAAATATATACTACTATTTATGATGTCCGATAATTTGTTTCAACTAATTTTTGTTTTACTATGAACATAATTAGGTCGAATCGTGATGAAACTGAAAGAAGTATAGATAATTCAGATTTTGCTTTGAAATTCAAATTTCAATATAGTATACACAATGCAAATGAAAGAGAAAGCTGATTAATTATATTAATACAAATATGATTATTGAGAAAACAAATGTTATCTGATTATCTTAAGTACCAATATAAGAGATGGGAAGGAATGAATGGTTCTTATTAAAAGGAAATACACGTATAACAGTAAATTTGTCATGCTCAAGTCTTTATTTGAATTGATTTATGATATTGGATACTATTTTCACCCAGTAGATAAGATATTGGATAAATAAATGTGCATCTAATTCGAAATTGTTTTGTGCAGGGTATGTATTCTTGTTTTTAATGTCCATTTAATTTAATCTTTGTTTAATCTTCAAATATATGTGTAGTATTGAAATATAGAAATGGAGCAACATATGATACATGTAATCAGTGGCGGATCCAGGGGGGGGGGGGGGGGGGGCCTGGGAAAAAAACGTTTAAAAACACATTAATTTTACCTTTTTTTTTTAGATGCCCCCCCCCCCCCCCCCTGGCACTCAAGGGGGGGGGGGGGTGCGATTTTTCAAATTTTCGATGGCAAAAAAAAAAAAGAATTAGTGCTCACTACCCTACCATTTTCTATCTGAATATATGAATCTTAATCTAGTTAATTTTGATATATATATACTATTGGTCACTTTGTTCCAAATCACGATAAAGCAAAATATCACCTCACATACATTTCTTGTTGATTTTCATAGATGAATGAAACGTAATCTTCAAAATTACAATATGATATTTGGAAAATGAAGTCACTACATTCCGAAAGCCTGAGGGCATTAACTGTTTTAATAGATCTTACTTGCCCCACTGCAAAATAAAGACGAAACTAAAGTGGATTTTTGGGGGCCTTTTTTAAATTACTAAAAAGAAAGAGAAGAAAGAAGACTTTTATAGCTAGGAATCGAAAATGGTGTCAAACCCATTATTATGGCTTCTGTAGTTTTCGTTTGTAGTAATTCTTATGTAGTCTATTCTAGTAACTAAACTACGGAATCCCATTACTGCCACCATGTGAAATAACATTTAAGAAGAATTGAGTGGCGGCCGCCAGATAATGTTAATTAACATAGTACAGGAGCGGTACATCTTATTATCAGGGTGGACTACCCTTTAATGAACATGGGGTAAATTTTATTTTTAAATTTAATTTATTTATTATTATTATTATTTTTTTTTTTTTTTTTATATATTTTTTTTTTTGGGGGGGGGAGGTAATTTTCCTAGGGGATAAGTTTCAGGGGTGGTAGTAATTGTCCACAGGTAGGGGGTAATTCTCCAGTGGGGTAATTGTCCTCCGGAAGTGGTTGTCCTTGGGGGGGGGGTAATTTTCCGGGGGCCGGATAGTGAAGCATTCCATACACATATCTACATTATTACACCCTTTGTACTTCTCTACCCCCGCTCTCTCTCTCTCTCTCTCCACTGATTATCCTTTCCTCTCCCCCTCTCTATCTCTCCTAATTACCCCCCCCCCCCACTCTCTCTCTCCCTCTCTCTCTCTATTTTCTTTTCCCCTTTATTCGCAATGCATTCGGGCTTATCACCATCTGGCACTTTTCTTAGTTTTCCGAACCGTTCAGCTCTGCCCTCCACCCAACCCACCCCTCTTTTTATTCTCTCTCTGAACCTCCCCCCCTCTCTCTCTCTCTCTCTCTCTCCCCCTCTCTCTCTCTCTCTCTCTCTCTCTTATTCCCTGTATTGCCAATATTATTCCTTCTCCCCCCCCTCTCCCTCCTTATTTAACTCCCTTAAAACTACACAGGGCGAATAATGAGTCAAATCACCTTTATTTTGTATAAAGCCACACAATTTATACTTGCCTTAGTCTTGATGTTGTCCATTTGGTACATGGATAAATAAGGAGTAGGAATAAAACGCTACTTTAAGATTTCACTGACAATAATGTACTAACAACCATCTGTTAAATATGTATGCATATATACCACCACCCTTTCTAGTTATATACAATTTTTTTTTTTTTAAATATTTTTTAAATATTTTTTAGATTTTTGTTGTTGTTAACTTTTGTATTTTTTCTTTACATTTACTTTTTTTTCCCTTTAATAAATCATCTTTATTCAATACTGCTTTCGACATTACAAAACACAACAAGACATATATGAATATACATACATAATATAACCAATAGATAGAATCAACAACAAGAATATAGCTGATTATACAAGATAATTTTTTTTTTTTTTAAAGCAACACAATGTTTTTCCACCATCAAATGATACAAATTTGTTATTTTTAACATAAATGTATTGTTCAAGAGAACGATAACACCTTAACATGCATTTAAAAGAATTTAGTGAGAGTACGATATTTTTGCATTTGTTGGAAAATATATAGTATTTGGCATATAAAATAACAAAATTAAATTGAACTCCAACGTTTCCATAAAACCCAAATATGAAATTAATTTTATTCAAAGTAACTTTATCCTCTAAAATGAAATGTTGGACATCCGCAATAAACCTTCTAATGATCGGGCAATCCCAAAATAAATGTTCTATAGATTCCACGGAGCTATAACAAAATGAACATAGGTCTGACTGTGAAATATTTAATAATTTAAGATATTTATTAACACCAAGTATACGATGTATTATCTTAAACTGAAAATAACGGATCCGTGTAGATAAACATGACCTAACAGGAACTAAGAAAATTTTACCCCAGTCTATGTTTGGTATATTAAACAGAGAATTCCATTTATCTATTGATTTAGGGGGACTAAAAACCTGTTGAACACTTAAATTATGAATATAGTGACATATCTTCGTTACCTTCATTATATTTTTAATCATTTCCTCTTGAGCTGTTAGGTCTGCCTCTGAACCTTTAGGGATATTATTTTTTCAATTATGGGGAATAGCCGTTTTCACAGAATAAAATTCTACAAAATTGTATTCAAACTTATATTTGTTTCTAAATTGAAAGAAGGTAAAAATATTACCATTTTCGTCAAGAAGATCCGATAATTTAATTATACCTTTGTCATACCATGACTTTATGAATAATACTTATTTACTTATTTTAGTGTTATGTTTTGTTATTGTTTAATTTTGTATTTTATTTGTTTATTCATATGTATTTTAATGTACCATGTACGGACATGCTGAAAAACAGCTATGCTAAGTTGAAAGCATGTTTTTTAATCACCGTATTTAAATAAATAAACAAACAAACAAAACAGAACGTTTGAACGGTCCTTTTTTCTTTCCATTTTCTTTTTCTTCTTCATCTTCTCTCCCTTTTTCTTCTTTTTCTTCATTTTCTTTTCTTCTTCTTCTTCTTCTTCGCTTCCAATGATAAACACAATGTATGTTGATGTGTTCCTTTCTTTATGCAAGTCTTCTTAATAAAAGCTTGAGCATGATGAGTCTTGTTAATTTAAAATTTGTTTTCTTCAATATATTTACCTTTTTACAAGTTTCATTCATTATGAATTTTAAAAAAATCGCACAACTTCAAGGGATAGTTGCAGGCGCGTACGCAGGGGGGGGGGTTTGGGGGGTTAACCCCCCCCTTTGGTATTTTTATGTGTATAAACCCCCCCAAAACCCCCCCCCCCCCCCCCCCCTTTCCCCCCCCCCCCCCCTTTTGGATTTTTTTTTTTTTTTTTTTTTTTTTGTTGAATTATTTAAAAAAAAAAAAAAAAAAAAAAAAATTATCCCCATGACTGACCAAAAACAGGTGAACCTACCCCCCCCCCAACGGAGCAAAATGTCAAATTTTCAAATTTCGAGGTCAAAAAAAAAAAAAAAAGGTGTCCTCTTACACCCCCCCCCCCCCCCCCCCCCCCCCCCCCCCCCCCCCCCGCTTATTCAGCGGTCAGCTGAGTCGTTGCGATTTTTTGGGGACCAAAAAAAAAAAAAAAAAGTGTCCTCTTACCCCCCCCCCGCTCATTCAGCGGTGGGCTGAGTCGTTACGAAATTTTCGGCCCGATTTATAAATGTTATAACCCCCCTCTTGAAAAAATCCTGCGTACGCGCCTGGATAGTTGAGTTCTTGTTTAAGACCGCAAATGCCTTCAAAGTGCATGGTTTTTCCTCTTATTCTTATTCATGACATCTCTAGTGCCCTTTTAGGACTTTAAATTGCTATGAAGGTAATTTTAGACCCCAAAATGTGTGAAATATAAATTAAATTCGAGTACCAATTCAGCTCTACTTTCAAAAAAATATGGTAACCTTTAATTAATTAGATAATTAATAATAAATAATACACAAGCCGGGTGGTTGCGCTTATTATTACCAATATGAGAAGCCAACAAAAAGCCAATGAACATTGGCATTGGCGGGAATAAAACGTATAAGGCGCTATCTTGTTTTTCAACGGCTAGTTCGTAATTATCAAATGAAGGAAATGGGTATATCTATGGATATTTCAACCGTTTCTGAACCAAAGATGATTTTGTCATTTGAATTGTATGTTCTTTCAAATCTGCCACTCACTTTTTCATTATCTCACCAATTTGTGTAGCGCCCTCTGCAACAAAACTCAACTATCCCTTTAATAACAAAACAAAAAAAAATACATTGCGTATTCTGACATAAAAATAGTATCCCAGCTGTACAAGGGCGCATTATATAATACACATTTTTATAACAAAATGTGATTTGTATCCCAATCGTTTTACACAAAAAGTACACATTTGGTCAACCGAAGCCTTCAATATTTTTTTTACAATTGTTTTTGCAATATATTTTCCATAACCTGACACGATTTCATTGCGATTTTTTTCTTTTTCTTCAAAAGTAATACCTTTATTTATTTTTTTATTTTTTATTTAGTTGTAAATAATATTTTTTTACAATTATTAAAACACAGTTAAAAGCGTTGTTTTGATATCGATAAAAACTGAACAAATTAATTTCGTTCGTTAGTTTGACGTTTATATGTGTAATACGAAATAACCATTGGTCATGCTTAGACCACATTACATTTGAATGTGTTCAGTAACAAAATATATGTGTAACATTTGCATCTTTCATTTAAAGTAGGCATATTCTGTTTACAAAATCTGAATCTGGAATCAACTCATTATTATATGAATGGTTGACTGAAAAGGAAGCAAACAATATGAACACTACCTTTTGTATTTAGGGTGTTAAATATACTATGTCCCATTTGCAGGCCAACAAAAATGCAAAGGTTAAATTCCAACGGCATTTGACAGACAATGCTAATTTAGAACTTCCCTCAAAACGAAAGGGCTTAAAAATGGCTTTTAGTGGGAAAATAACGACCATTAGTTGTCAAATCGACTTAAGTGATTGTAATCACTTAATTGTCTGATTTTCAGACTCTTTTACCGAATGGCCGTACGTTTTATGCTGCACAAAGATTCGACCAGTTTAATTTTGGCCATTACAAGTAGTGGGTTATTGATGTAGACAAAAGCTCATGTACCTGTTACAGCTCATTTTATGCAAGTTATTACCAAAGAAAAAAAGATGTCAGTCAGTCACTCAACAGTGTTTGACAGTGAAGTCAAGAAGGTAAATGGGTTTCCTTGCATAATTTGAATACTAGGACACTGCTAATGTTTACAAATAGGACATACAATGACATATTCATAATTCCTGCAAATTTCTACAGAATCTGATGTTTGCTGCAAAAGGGACATAATATCTTTAACCTTGTTTTCAATTCACATGATGCTGAGCAACTGATAAAATATGTAAAACCTTTTTTTATTGTCATTCGTAATATGAGAAATAATCCTTTAGGTATAATACACTCTTATTAAAACCAGATCGAATAGAATTACACAATCCATTATAATGAAGGAAACATATTTGTATATTAAATTTGTGTTGAAATTAACAAACTGCTGGCATAGTAGCAAATACAGACAAATAAACACAGTAAAGATACACCGATAAAATATTCACAAAAGGCATGAAAAAGTATAAACCTTGTTTCCAATATGTACTACTATAATATTATTTCACATGGAGTTTTATGAGCGATTGAATAAAGCATGTGAACATTTTTGTTTTCTTTTTTAATAGTAGTAGTCAAATTTCAGGTATAATACAGGTACCGGTAGGTTCCATGAAATATTCTATAGCACTCTTATAAAAACCAGATCGAAAAGAATTACACAATTCTTTATAATGAAGGAAATGTATTGTAGTTTCTTCAACTACGATTGGGGAATGCATTTACGAATCTAAAAGGCGATTATTAACAAGATGGTCATGAACGTATCCTGTCTGGTGAAGATACAGTGTGTGTAGTGTAGTGTAGTGTAGTGAAAAATGCGCACCATTATTAGGTCCAGTCATCTTCTGAATCTTCTGAAAATGAAGTCAGCAGGGCGGTATTCCGCATGTCGCTATCCATATCCATATCCATTTTTGATGAGAACTTGATTTCGATGTGAGGATACATACGACGCAACTCTGGGGAAACCAATAGAGGTGATCTAGTACATTTCAATGCGATGATACACATCCGGTGCCATCAGATCGAGCAGCTTTGCAGAGCGTGGTTCGGTCGTCGTTACCATGACAGTGACCTCCTGGAGTGTACGTCCTGACAAGACATCCATGATGTTGTCTCCGCAGTTTCTGTCATTGAACCCATCAAGGAGAATGGTGATTGCATGAGGCATTTTTTTGAGCAACTGTCGAATCAAGGCTTCATCAACGTCATCATGATCTATAGTAGAGAAAAAATTGAACAATCCATATACAACTTGCGAGCCATGTTCTGTTTAGAAAAAGTTTATTGCATCACTATGATATTTTACAGGTGGATTCCACCAATGGCAATCCGGACACATCTATTCATGCTCCCGTGAGAACCGGTTCTCACGGAAGCATGAACGCTGAAAAAGGGTAAATGCTGAACGACTCAGGAGTGTGTTTTATTGTCATTCATAGCTGGCCTATCCTTTTAAACTGCCCACGATTGCGTTTAATTTAGGTTTTCCCGGCCAATTTCGTCACAGCAGCAATCAATTTCATTAACGTGCATTCATGTTCGAGCAGATTTTCTCCACTCGTTGCTCCCCTGTTTCATTTTAAACTGTTTGCATTCAATTTGGTTTCAAGTCAACGAATTTTCTGCACATGCACATTCAAATTAAAGCTTGGTTCAGTCAATTTTGAAATGCGTAAGCGTCATTCAATTTCGCCAATGTTGAGGGGATGAGAATTCTTTGGCGTATTGCGGTTTCATTTTCGTCTATGGGCAACCTCTTTCGCAATCGGGTCATTCAAATTAAAACTAGACCTCATAATCATAGGATAAGGCTCGATGTTTATTCGGATATTCAGTATATCATGTTCATTTATTTATTCTTTTTCTCTACGATCTTTTCCGACATGATTTTACATTATACAATCTTCTTATTTGTCTGATAGGCCTATGTTTATATTGCATGTTATGCTTTCTCTTTCTTTCGACATTCATTATTTTGTTCGAACATCTATTCATATCTTCAGATTTGTCATTATAAATGTCTTTGAGGTTATTTGATTGAGTAAGTGATCTGTCTTTCTTTTCATTTAACATCTTTTTCTTTATTCATGATGTATGGTGTTCCCATCATGTCCATGTCTATTAAAGCTGAACTCTACCTCTGTCCAGGATCTGTTTATAAATAGCTTGTGCTTAGAAGAGAAGTAAAAAAAATTGTGCACCTTCTCTGGGGACAGTTACCTATGTAATGACATAATCTGCTAACGAATACGCATGTCATTCCCCCAAGTAAACTTTACAGAAAGTTATTCAAACAGAAGTATATCAAGTGACAAATTAAAATCAAATGAAAAGCAATGCACAAATGTCACATAAGTATGCCTAATCACTAAATTGAATGCACGAACGTCTGTCCGGCGCGAATTTGAATGCTCTTTGCACGCTTGGCTAAATTGAATGCTCGATTTGCACGTCTCCGTGACAAGAGTATGAAATCGCATGCTACTAAATCAAATTGAATGACACAATTAGCCTTTTAAATGTTGATCTACATATTCATGCATTCAACTTCGCACGAACTTGAATAAACGCAACGAAAAATATGCTCTGTACGGCCATGCATTAAGGCTCAAGGCATGGGCACACAGAAGATTTTTTTCTATTGGGGACCGGGGGGAAATTCAATGAATTATTGCATTTTCTTTGTTTTTTTTATTTGTGGGAACTGCCCCCTACCCTAGCCCCCGCTGCGTAAAGTCATGGTTCAGTGGTAAAGCAATGGCCTCGTAAGTGTGAGGCATTTATGACTGAAGGGCGTAGGTCCCCTAGTTGATAAGCATAGTATCATACACATGCTTTGGCAGTCACGCAAAACAAACACTGGCAAACTATTATTCAATACAATCTGAGAATGTATACTATTATCTAGATCTATTAGGAATAAATCATTGTCATAATAATTCCATAAATTGGGGTCAAAACAAATATTCCAACTATATGAGCGACAGTGTATGTACCAGGAAATAGTTGATGCTTGATAGCACTCTCGATCGTCTGGTTTGGCTTCATGTCATTGGCAGATAACTCAAATACAAGTTGCTGTTCTAAGAGGACGCCGGAAGCCCTGTTCTGTGTGGCCCAGTCATATGCCAGACTACGACATAGTGCAGTAAGCTTTGCAGTGTTTCTACCAGACACGGTAATTCTCCTCCCATGGTTCCTTGTCATCGGTGATGAGAATATGTCGTGACGTGAATTTTCCATCGAGTAGAATAACGCTGAAGAGCTATCCCTACGTTTGAGGCCTGGTTGGAAGTCTCGTTTTTCATCAGCGAATCTGGCAGGATCTGTGTAACAACGTTCTAGCCGTCCTAGAACTGTTCAATACGATTTCGAATCAAGAAAAACAATGACAGGTACATCGCTAGTTATTATGTAAAACCAATGTACTATCTTAGCTTATTTAGGAGGGCTTACATTAACATAGACACCCATCGAGTGAGAGCACTATTAGGTAAGATGAATTAATCACACATTCTAAAGATAAAAGACATTTTATGAGTGGGAAAACGATATTATAATTATAATAATAGACTCAGAACTTCTTTCATGATCATGGAAAACGAGCCTTACATTTCTTACAAGGAATAAATGAGAGAGAAACAATATTTAGAAACTCTTTTCTACTAAATTTTAAAGGTAATACAAAGTTTGGGGAAATTTTGAAAATATGGTGGATAGTGATTCTCTATAATTTTGATATATTTGGATACCCCTGTGGACGTATTATAAGCACTAGAAAAATTAGCGCTTAACACACTTCTAATTTGACCTTGAGATGGAGCTATACAACATAAAGAGTTTATTATTTAAAATGTCATAACTTAGACTCGATTTCAACCGCGACAACGATCACTGAATATTGTAGGATCGTATATATGCTTCCAATATGTTCATTTGAACCAAATTCATGACCCAATACCGAAACTTTATATTACCTTTAAATTACGGAAAGACTACTATAAAGCTATTCCTCTGACTATTTGTGTCTAATTTTATACAATTTAAAGGCATTGTGTCCCATTTTCAGACCGACAAATAGAAAAGGTTAAATTCCAATGGCATTTGAAAGATAATACTTTAGAACTCCCCTCAAAACGAAAGGGCTTGAAAAATCTTGTAGTGGGAAAATAACGACCATTAGTTTTCGAAACGACTTTAGTGATTGCAATCCATTTAGTAATAGTATGATTTTCAGACCTCTGTAAATGTTGAATAGGTCATCAGCAAAAAACCACTTATCAAATAAATATATTTGGAATGTGTTCCATACTTACTGACTGTGCAAGAAGATCAAGGGAAGAAGAAAAGAATAGAATTACAGATAAGTATGGGCTACATGTATGAATCATGTTGCTCTTTTATCGGTAGAGACTAGAGAACGGGAGGGAAGTTTCGGTTAATTTATTTCGTTATTATTCCTCACGAATTCATCCTTATCTTAGTTAGTTTTCATGTTAAAAATGGATTACCGAACATTTTTTGTATTGTTTTGCCACAAGCCTTTCGTGCCAAAGCACTGCAATTATACTTTTTCTTTTAAGGCGGATATGAACATCAGATTAATATACAAATCATCATGAAGATAAAAGTTGTAAATTTACATTGTAAAACTGATATGAGAAATGTTATATCTAGATCTATATATATTATGATACAATTTCCCATGTCTACATTTATCTCTTTATATTGTTTCCATACATTCTAAAACCATTATTTTGGGTAAAACGTTCAGATAAAAACAGGACTTACTTAATTTTAAGAATATTTTTTCTCTGACAAATAACCAACATTTAATAAAAAAAAACATTAAACATAATTGGCCAAAATCAGGGGCCGTGAAGACAGATCGGAGCAATAGAAATGAGATCTAGATCAATATAGAGATACAGGATACCGTACAATAAGGCTTTTCTTTGATAATCATAACAAAATCATAATAACATTTATACAGCGCATAACAGTGTTCTAAAAGCTCTTAAGAAAGCAAATGACACCTCATATAGGAACTGATTTAAATCATGAATTATTACTTGAAATTACAACATTGGAAATAAGAAATTATACGTAGGAAAATACTTTCTGTTTAATTTCGTATTTTCTTCCTCAGTTGGGTGTTAAAATCAATTTTTATTTTCAATATTTCTAGTCTTTACTATTAATTAACATGTTCTACACTTACAAATACTATTGAAAAGCCCCATGATATGTAAGCACTACAGTCAATAGTTATCAAAGTTAAATAAAGGAATGCAATAAATATAAAACTCCTGAAATGAAAATAGATAAATTGAAATGCAAAGTGTAACCATGTTTTTATGATGATAAGAGCGATATAAGCTATTTGCGAATTCTGTTTTCTGTATATTCATATTTCATTATGTTTGAATATTTGTAAGAATGTTAACCTCGTGGAAAGGTTTAGAAAATGAATAAAAAGTGAATTGATCAACTTGGACGTGTAAGCTAGGTCAGCAGAATAGAACCACTTATCAAATGAATATAGGATTAAGTCCCATACTTACTGTCTGTGAACGAAGATCATTCAAAGGGCAAAAAGGAAAAAGACAGAAGAAAAGAGATAGAATTACAGATTTATGTCCAATGTCCAAATAAAAACAGGATTTACTTGAAGAATAACATTCTCTCACAAATAACCAACATTTAATAACCATATAAACGATGAATAATCAGCCAAAATCATGGGCCATGAAGAAATTTTTGATCAATAAAGATGTATACTGCATGTACAAATAGGCTTTTTCTTTGACAATCGTACAAATTATCATATTAAATTTGTACAGCGCATAACAGTGTTTTAAAAGGTCTTGAGAAAAAAAAATGACACCTCATATAGGAACTGACGTATCAAATAAATATACAAGGATTAAGTTCCTAACTTACTTTCTGTGAACGAAGATCAATTATTTCTCGAGAGTTCAGGTCCTTTATCTTAGTTAGTATTCATGTTACAATGGCTTAGCAAACACTTTTTCTTATTGTATTGCAAGAATGTATCTTCATATCGAAGCCCTGCAACCAGGCGCGTACGCAGGAGGGGGGAGGGGGGTTTGTGGGTTGAACCCCCCCAACAAAGAAAATGTCGAAATTTTCATATTTCGAGACCCCCCCCCCCCAAAAAAAAAAAAGTCTCCTCTTCCCCCCCCCCCCCCACCCACTGAGCGACTTTTCGGCTGGCTGAGTCGTTCGATTTTTTTGGACCCCCCCCCCAAAAAAAAAAAGTGTCCGCTTACCCCCCCCCCCCCCCTCCCCCCCCCCCCCCCATCACTGAGCGACTTTTCGGCCGGCGCGATTTTCAAATTTTCGGGAGCAAAATAATAAAGCTGAGTCGTTGCGAAATTTTGGGACCGATTTTAAACCCCCCCCCCCCCCCCTTGAAAAAATCCTGCGTATGCCCCTGCCTGCAACACTATTCCTTTTTATGAGGTTTTGAAAATGAGATAGATATAACAATCCTTGTGAACATTTTATGAAAATACATATAGTAACCAGGGTTTTATCACGATTAGAGCACTATAAGCTTTTTTCGAATTCTGTCTTGCTGTATGTTCTTTATATTTGCGTTCTGTTTGAATATTTGTAAGAATGTTAACCTCGTGAATTCGTTCAGAAAAATAAATGAAAAGTGAATGGTTTATATTTGACATGTAAGATAGGTCAGCAAAATTAAAACACTTATCAAATAAATATAATTGGATTATGTCCCATATACTTACCGCCTGTGAATGAAGATCAAGGGCAGAAGAAAAAAGTTAGAATTACAGATAAGCATAGACTACATGTATAAATCATTCCTCATTTGATAGAGAACGGGAGGGGAGTTTCCCCTAATCATTTCGTTGTTATTTCTTGAGAGTTCGTGTCCTTTATTTTAGTTAGTTTTCGTTTTAAAAAAGGCTTAACATACACTTGTTCTTATTGTATTGCAAAAATGTCTGTTACCGAAGAACGGCAACACTATTTCTTTTCAGGAGGCTTTGGAAATGAGATACATATAAGCATCCTTGTGAAGATAATGTGAAAATACATATAGGTAGTAACCAGGTTTTATCAAGATTAGGCCCCCAAAAAAATTGGTTGGTTGTCCTCGATTGCTATTCTGGAGTAGCAACTACTCCGAAGATCAACATTACATTAATCTTGATCTAAGGATACACGAACGAACGAATTCTGGAGTGGGGGTGGGCGGGCGGATTTTTTTGATTTTTTTTTTTTTTTTTTAACTTCATTTTTTGTGTGTCTTTTTTTTTTTTTTTTTTTTTTTAAATAATTTTTTTTTCCATACAAAAAAAAAATCATTGGGATTATCAAGCATTTAAACAAACAAAGTCTATAAAACACTTTAATATGGTAAAAGACTAGTTTAATGTACAATGAATATCAAGACCAACACAGAAAGTATTTTGGGCTTTGAAATACAGCACCTTTTAAATCTCCATTGTACTACTTATAGCTACTTGCGCCCTCTATGTAGCAAACAATGCCTAATCGGTGACCATTGGTCCCCCATTATCCTCTTTATCTTATATTAACTGAGAGCTGATTTGATGAGATAACCACCTGTCCAGTGACCTTGCAGGATGTTCTAATCCCTCCTGTAAACTAGTACAGATGGGCTTTAAAATGAGTTTAAGAATGCTCAGAACCTGATTTAAATGAACGGCATTTTGACATAGAAAAATAAAAATGGCAAGTTCAATAAATACCTAATTGCGTACTGAAAAGACCAAAATGGCAACGGGGCGCATTTTGATCCTTGCAAATGCATGAAATGGTATGTTTGGCATTTAAGATTGCTCCCCCCCCCCCCCCCCAAAAAAAAAAAAAAAAAAAAAAAAAATACGAGCGGCCCGAAAATGACGAGCGGGCGGTAGAGGACAACCAAATGATTTTTTTGGGGGGCCTTAGAGCAATATGGGCTATTTTTTTAATTCTGTTTTGCCTTATATTCATATTGCATTCACTTCGACAATATGTACGAACGTTAACCTCGTGGAATGGTTGAGAAAAATGAATGAAAAGTGAATTTACCAAATTGGACATGTATAATAGGTCAGCAAATTAAAACATTTATCAAATAAATATTATAGGAATATGTCCCATACTTACGATCTGTGGACGAAGATCAAGGGCAGAACGAAAGAGAAAGAATTACAGATAAGCATATAGACTACATGTATAAATCATGTTCCTCTTTTGGTAGAGAACGGGGGGGGGGGGGAGTTTCGGTTAATCATTTCGTTATTATTCCTCGCGAGTTCATGTGCTTTAGCTTAGTTAGTTTTCATGTTTACAATGGAATAGCAAACAACAATTGTTCTTATTGTAGTGTAATAATGCCTCTTCGTACCGAAGCCCTGCAACAGTATTTCTTTTAAGGAGGCGCTGGAAATGAGATACATATAACAATGATTGTGAAGATAATATGTAAATACATATAGTAACAACGGTTTTATCAAGATTAGAGCAAAATAAGCTATTGTTCCAATTCGTTGTTACCTAATCATCATACTGCATTCGGTTCGAATATGTGTATGAATGTTTCGTGGAAAGATTTAGAAGAATGGACTAAAAGTGAATTTATAAAATTGGACATGTAAGATAGGTCATCGGCAAATAACAACTTATCAAATAAATATATTGGGATTAAGTTCCATACTTACATTCTGTGAACGAAGATCATTCCAAGGGAAAAGGAAAAAGACAGAATTATAGATAAAAAGGAACTACAAGTATAATTCATGTTCTTTTTTAGTGGATAACGGAAGGGAGTTTCTACTTATCATGTTGGTATTATTTCCCGCGAGTTTATTTCTTTTGGTAGTGGCATGTCGACAATGGCTTTAATAGCGAACACTTGTTTTTATTGTACTGCATAAATATCCCTTCGGACCAAAGCACTGGAAAGCTATTTCTTTTAAGGAGGATATGGAAATCAGAAACGTATAACAATCATTTTGAATATAAAAGTTGTAAATCTGAATTGTAAAAACTAAAATGAGAAGTGTTAAATCGATATGTAAGATAGGTAAGCAGGATAAAAACCACCTTATATATCTCTTTATAGTGTATCTACATACATTTTAAAACTAATGATTTTTGTAAACCGCCAAATAAAAACAGGATTTACTTTAAGAATCACATTCTCTGACAAATACCCAACATTTAATAGCCAAATCGATTATTAAAAAATGGTCAAAATCATGGGCCATGAAGAAAAATCAGAGGAAATATAAATGAGATCTTGATCGATAAAGATATATACTGCACAGATAGGCTTTTTCTTTGATAATCGTAAAAATTATCATATTACATTTGTACAGCGCATAACAGTGTTTCAAAAGGTCTTGACAAAAAAATGACACCTCATACAGGAACTGACGTATCAAATAAATATATAAGGATTAAGTTCCATACTTACTTTCTGTGAACGAAGATCAAGGGAATAAGAAAAAAGAATTACATAATATAATACAGACTACATATATAAATCATGTTGCTCTTTTGGTAGAGAACGGGAGGGAAGTTTCGGTTAATAATTTCGTTATTATACAAATTATAACACTGGGTTAGCAAACACTTGTTTTTATTGTTTAGCCACAAGCCCTTTCGATCCGAAGCAATGTAACACTATTTCTTTTAAGGAGGATATGGAAATCGGATACATATAACAAAAAATCCTTATGAAGATAAAAGTTGTAAATTTAAATTGAAATACTGATATCTCTCTCTCTCTCTCTAAGTGCCATATCGTTTGACTTTTATGCCAATTGGCGATCATGCTGTTCCACAACCATCGGCTCCTAGCCTTCTCTATTAGTACCACTCCCAGTTCTTTCACTCCTCTCTCTTCCAAAAATTTCTGCAGACTGTCCATCCAAAGTATCCTCCTTCTTCCCCTACTCCTTCTTCCCACAATTGTCCCTATCAAAGCAAGATTCTCTAGGCCTTCTTTACGTGTAATGTGACCGATGAACTTCAACTGCCTAATCAACATCTCACGTATCATTTTTCCTTGCACTCCAGCTCGTGTAAGAACTTCCTCATTACTAACTTTGTCAGTCCAGGGGATTTTCATCATTCTTCTTAGAAACCACATTTCGCAACTTTCCAAACGTTTTTTAGTATCAGAGGCTAAAATCCATGTTTCACTACCATACATAAGTACTGGGTAGATGTAACAATTCCATACTCTTATTCTGGTCCTCATACTCATTGTTCGATTTGTCAGAATTTTGCCTAACTTTGAAAACGCAGATTTAGCGAGAGCTATCCTTCTCTTGATCTCTGTCTCACATCTGGCATCCTCGGTAATCATGCTGCCGAGGTAGTTAAATGAGGAGACTTTTTTAATAATCTGTTCTTTCAGTTTCAAGTTACATTTTGGACTGCTCTTCTTGGATACCACCAGGCATTTTGTCTTGGTATAGTTGATCTCTAGTCCCATTCTCTCACTTTCTTTTACAACTACATTCAGGAGTCTCTGGAGATCTTTCTCTGATTCAGAAAATAAAACAGTGTCATCAGTATATCTAATATTTGTGATTGAATGCCACCCACTTGTATCCCATTTTCATCTTCCAATTTCACTATACATATTGAACAGGTCTGGCGACATAACACAACCCTGTCTGACTCCCCGTCTGATGTTAATATATTCACTACACTCTCCTTCTACCCTGATGCATGTAAACTGATTCCAATATAGACTTTGTAGCAGTCTTAGATCTTTCCTATGTATATGAAGCTTTTTCAGCTCTTCAAAAAGTTCTGAATGATTTACTTTATCAAAAGCCTTTGAATAATCAATAAAACACTTTCGCATTTCGACTGCTCTCTCCGTTATATTTCTAACCAAATTGGCAACGGGACGCATTTTGATCCTTGCAAATGCATGAAATGGTATGTTTGGCATTTAAGATTGCTCCCCCCCCAAAAAAAAAAAAAAAAAAAAAAAATACGAGCGGCCCGAAAATGACGAGCGGGCGGTAGAGGACAACCAAATGATTTTTTTTTTTTGGGGGGGGGGGGGGCCTTAGAGCAATATGGGCTATTTTTTTAATTCTGTTTTGCCTTATATTCATATTGCATTCACTTCGACAATATGTACGAATGTTAACCTCGTGGAATGGTTGAGAAAAATGAATGAAAAGTGAATTTACCAAATTGGACATGTATAATAGTCAGCAAATTAAAACATTTATCAAATAAATATTATAGGAATATGTCCCATACTTACGATCTGTGGACGAAGATCAAGGGCAGAACGAAAGAGAAAGAATTACAGATAAGCATATAGACTACATGTATAAATCATGTTCCTCTTTTGGTAGAGAACGGGGGCGGGGGGGTGAGTTTCGGTTAATCATTTCGTTATTATTCCTCGCGAGTTCATGTGCTTTAGCTTAGTTAGTTTTCATGTTTACCATGGAATAGCAAACAACAATTGTTCTTATTGTAGTGTAATAATGCCTCTTCGTACCGAAGCCCTGCAACAGTATTTCTTTTAAGGAGGCGCTGGAAATGAGATACATATAACAATGATTGTGAAGATAATATGTAAATACATATAGTAACAACGGTTTTATCAAGATTAGAGCAAAATAAGCTATTGTTCCAATTCGTTGTTACCTAATCATCATACTGCATTCGGTTCGAATATGTGTATGAATGTTTCGTGGAAAGATTTAGAAGAATGGACTAAAAGTGAATTTATAAAATTGGACATGTAAGATAGGTCATCGGCAAATAACAACTTATCAAATAAATATATTGGGATTAAGTTCCATACTTACATTCTGTGAACGAAGATCATTCCAAGGGAAAAGGAAAAAGACAGAATTATAGATAATAAGGAACTACAAGTATAATTCATGTTCTTTTTTAGTGGATAACGGAAGGGAGTTTCTACTAATCATGTTGGTATTATTTCCCGCGAGTTTATTTCTTTTGGTAGTGGCATGTCGACAATGGCTTTAATAGCGAACACTTGTTTTTATTGTACTGCATAAATATCCCTTCGGACCAAAGCACTGGAAAGCTAATTCTTTTAAGGAGGATATGGAAATCAGAAACGTATAACAATCATTTTGAATATAAAAGTTGTAAATCTGAATTGTAAAAACTAAAATGAGAAGTGTTAAATCGATATGTAAGATAGGTAAGCAGGATAAAAACCACCTTATATATCTCTTTATAGTGTATCTACATACATTTTAAAACTAATGTTTTTTGTAAATCGCCAAATAAAAACAGGATTTACTTTAAGAATCACATTCTCTGACAAATACCCAACATTTAATAGCCAAATCGATTATTAAAAAATGGTCAAAATCATGGGCCATGAAGAAAAATCAGAGGAAATATAAATGAGATCTTGATCGATAAAGATATATACTGCACAGATAGGCTTTTTCTTTGATAATCGTAAAAATTATCATATTACATTTGTACAGCGCATAACAGTGTTTCAAAAGGTCTTGACAAAAAAATGACACCTCATACAGGAACTGACGTATCAAATAAATATATAAGGATTAAGTTCCATACTTACTTTCTGTGAACGAAGATCAAGGGAATAAGAAAAAAGAATTACATAATATAATACAGACTACATATATAAATCATGTTGCTCTTTTGGTAGAGAACGGGAGGGAAGTTTCGGTTAATAATTTCGTTATTATACAAATTATAACACTGGGTTAGCAAACACTTGTTTTTATTGTTTAGCCACAAGCCCTTTCGATCCGAAGCAATGTAACACTATTTCTTTTAAGGAGGATATGGAAATCGGATACATATAACAAAAAATCCTTATGAAGATAAAAGTTGTAAATTTAAATTGAAATACTGATATCTCTCTCTCTCTCTCTAAGTGCCATATCGTTTGACTTTTATGCCAATTGGCGATCATGCTGTTCCACAACCATCGGCTCCTAGCCTTCTCTATTAGTACCACTCCCAGTTCTTTCACTCCTCTCTCTTCCAAAAATTTCTGCAGACTGTCCATCCAAAGTATCCTCCTTCTTCCCCTACTCCTTCTTCCCACAATTGTCCCTATCAAAGCAAGATTCTCTAGGCCTTCTTTACGTGTAATGTGACCGATGAACTTCAACTGCCTAATCAACATCTCACGTATCATTTTTCCTTGCACTCCAGCTCGTGTAAGAACTTCCTCATTACTAACTTTGTCAGTCCAGGGGATTTTCATCATTCTTCTTAGAAACCACATTTCGCAACTTTCCAAACGTTTTTTAGTATCAGAGGCTAAAATCCATGTTTCACTACCATACATAAGTACTGGGTAGATGTAACAATTCCATACTCTTATTCTGGTCCTCATACTCATTGTTCGATTTGTCAGAATTTTGCCTAACTTTGAAAACGCAGATTTAGCGAGAGCTATCCTTCTCTTGATCTCTGTCTCACATCTGGCATCCTCGGTAATCATGCTGCCGAGGTAGTTAAATGAGGAGACTTTTTTAATAATCTGTTCTTTCAGTTTCAAGTTACATTTTGGACTGCTCTTCTTGGATACCACCAGGCATTTTGTCTTGGTATAGTTGATCTCTAGTCCCATTCTCTCACTTTCTTTTACAACTACATTCAGGAGTCTCTGGAGATCTTTCTCTGATTCAGAAAATAAAACAGTGTCATCAGTATATCTAATATTTGTGATTGAATGCCACCCACTTGTATCCCATTTTCATCTTCCAATTTCACTATACATATTGAACAGGTCTGGCGACATAACACAACCCTGTCTGACTCCCCGTCTGATGTTAATATATTCACTACAATCTCCTTCTACCCTGATGCATGTAAACTGATTCCAATATAGACTTTGTAGCAGTCTTAGATCTTTCCTATATATATGAAGCTTTTTCAGCTCTTCAAAAAGTTCTGAATGTTTTACTTTATCAAAAGCCTTTGAATAATCAATAAAACACTTTCGCATTTCGACTGCTCTCTCCGTTATATTTCTAACCACAAATATTGGATTTCTTGTGCCCGCATCCTTTACAAAACCAAATTGTTCCCTTCCGACCATGGGAGTTAACCTACTTCTTGCTCTCAAAAGCAAAATTCTCAAAATAATCTTAGTGATATGGCAAATAAGGCTTATTGTCCTATATTGCTCACAATCTACGGCTCCTGGTTTCTTTGGGAGAGTAATGAAAATGGATCTGCCCAATTCATCTGGAAATGTTCCGTCATCATATATTTTGTTGATAATTTCTGTTAATCTATCAACACCATATTCCTCTATTGCTTCAAACATTTCAGTGACCACACCATCTGGTCCAGCGCTTTGTTCTTCTTCATCTTTGACATTGCCCAACGGACTTCAGATTTAAGAATTTTCTCCCCTTTGACTTCATCTGCAAAACTCGGCATTGCTTCCCTACTATCTTCAAGAAGTTCGCCAATGTATTGTGTCCACCTACTCATTTTGTCCTTCATTTCAAACAGGATTGACCCATCTTTTCCTTTGATACAGCCAGGTTTTGAACAACCAAACTTTTTACCTGAAATTTCATTTATTCTTTGGTAAACATTACTATTCTTATCGAATTGATTTTCAATTTCTGCACATTGTTCGTTTAGCCAGCTCTCTTTTGCCTCATTAAACTTTTGCCTAATTTGTTTGTCTAGGTCCCTATATTTCTTGCATTGTCTATTTCCAATTTTTTGTCTATCTTTCATCATTAAAAGAATGTCCTCTGTAATCCATTTGTTCCTTCTTTTTCTCTCTTTTGTCGGCACATACTCTTCCGCTGTTTCTACCAGAATATTTCTCATCGTCTCCCACGTGTTTTCTTCACCTTCATCTATGAGCAACTCAAAACTATTCTTTACTTGTACAGTAAATTCTTGACGTATGTCCGGTTTACTCAACTGTTTGAAATCCAATATTTTCACAACTTTTGGTCTCTTGAGTTACTTTAATTTGCACTGAAGTGTACATAACACCGGCACATTATTACTCCCGCAATCAGCCCCTGGATATGTTTTTGATTGTTTCACTGCTCTTTTAAATCTACTATTTATGGCAATATAGTCTATCTGGTTTCTGACGATGTCGCCAGGACTCTTCAAAGTGTAAACTGATATATGAGAAATGTTATATCAATAAATGATACCATTGTCCCCTGTCTACATTTTCTTATCTCTTTGTAGTGTATTTACATACATTTTAAAACTAATGTTTTGTGTAAAATGTCGGAATAAAAAAAAAGTTTGTTTTAAGAATAACATTCTCTAACAAATAACCAACATAAAGAATAAACTACATGTACAACACATTTTCTTCAATTTGTGAGGGACTTTGATTACTCATCAGACGTGTTAGGGCTAATCATTTTGGTAATATTCTTTTCGAATATGTGCCCTTTACGTTAGTTATCATTCATGTCTACATGTTTATGATTTATCCCTTCTTGCCGAAACACTGCAACACGAGTTCATCAAATTTGGATTAGTAATCATATACATGTTTTCATGTAACTATCATTAAGTAGATTAAAGTTGTAAAGTTTTGTGTAACAATTATGAACCATTTCCTTATATTTTTTCTCTCATTTGTATTAATTTACCATTAATTGGCATGTTGCATGTTCCAAAATTATATTTATTATTGACCATCGACACCCATCAAATGAAAGAACTACATAAATATCTATGAAGGTAAAATAAATAAATCATATACACATAACTACCATTCATGAGAAGATGGATGTAAATACAAATCGTCAACATGAAGTTATAAATGAAATAGCTTTATGAGGTATCTTTTTCGATTCTATATTACCTAATCATGATAACACTTTCGGTTTCAATACATTTGTAAATGTTAACCTCGTGCCAAGTTTCACTGAAGCAAATATGTAAATGTAAGGGAAATGTATCAGTTGGATGAAGAAAGAATTTTTGCTATTTTCCCCTCTTCGGTCTTGCCAAGTTTTCTCAGTGTCTATCACGGTTTCCGTGACGGGCCGTGGGAGGGTAAGGAGATGCTGTCCCGTAGGCTCCAAGGCACACTGCGGTCTACCACGGATGCTAGTACGTTCAGTGTCGGCCCGTCACGTTCTGATGGGGTCCCTCACATTTCTCACGTTCTGATCAAGGACTGACACGTTTTTCACGTTCTGTCAAGGCTTTCTACGGATGAAACATGGATGCCGGGCAGCTTTGAAGCATTTCTTGTCTTTGCTATCAATTAAGATGTTCTACAATTAACAATTAAATTTACAAACCCCATATTAATTTAAAATTAATTGTTCATATTGGACATGTAAGAAAGGTCAGCAGAATTAAAACACTTATCAAAAAGATATTATAGGATTATGTCTCATACTTACCCCAGCCTGTGAAACAAAGATCAAAGGCAGAAGAAAGAAATAGAATTACAGATAAGTAAAGACTATATGTTTAAATCATGTTCCTCATTTGGTAGAGAACGGGAGGGGAGTTTCGGTTAATCATTTCGTTATTATTTCTCGAGAGTTCGTGTCCTTTATTTTAGTTAGTTTTCGTTTTAAAAATGGCTTAACATACACTTGTTCTTAATGTATTGCAAAAATGTCTGTTCGTACCGAAACACGGCAACACTGCTTTTTTTAAGAAGGCTATGAAAATCAGATACAATCATTTGAAAATCCTTATGAATACAACATTTGTAAATTCAAATCCTAAAACCGATGTGAGAAATTAGATATCAATAAATGGTACCATTACATTAATTTATCTTTGTATTGTTTCCATACATTCTAAAAATGATTATCTTTTGTAAAATGTACAAATAAAAACAGGATTTACTTTAAGAATAACATTCTCTGACAAATAACGGACATTTAATAACCATATAAACGATGAATAATCGGCCAAAATCAGGGGCCGTAAAAAAAGATCGGAGGAAGTAATAATGAGATCTAGATCAATAGAGATATACCGTACAAATAGGCTTTTTCTTTGATATTCATAAATAACCATCATATTAAATTTGTACGGCGTATTCCATTACATTTTAAAAGCTCTTTAAAAAAAAAAGACTACTCATATTTGAAGTTATTTTAATCATTTACTATTACTTGGAATTTCAACATTGGAAATAAGAATTTATACTTCGGAAAGATCATTTCTGTTTTAGGTGCTTCTTTTCTTTCTGTGTTTGAAGTTAAAATTAATCTAAATTTTTAAGATGTTTTAGTTTTTTTTAAAGCTATTATTAACATGTTCAACATTTAGAAATAATATTCACAGACCACATGGTATGAATGCAATACACTCTACTGTTATTAAAGTAAAATGAATGAACGCATTACATATACAAATCCTGAAATGAAAATAAATATTTAAAAAAAGTACAAAGTGTAACCAGGATCTTATGAAGATAAGAGCATTATAAGCCATGAGCGCGTGAAAAGGTTCAGAATAATGAATGAAAATGAATTGATAAAAAAGGACATGTAAGATAGGTCATCAGCAAATAACCACTTATCAAATTTATATTATAGTAATAAGTTCTATACTTACGGTCTGTGAAGGAAGATCAAGGGCCGAAGACAAAAGATAGAATTACAGATAAGTTTAGATTACATATATTATTCATGTTCCTCTCTGGGTGGAGAACGGAAGGGAAATTTCTGTTAATCTTCAAGTTGTTGGTATTTTTTCTCGCGAGTTCATGTCCTTTATTTTTAGTTAGTTTTCATTTTAACAATGGCTTTAATAGCAAACACTTGTTTTGATTGTATTGCATGGATATCCCTTTGTACCGAAGTACTGCAACACGCTATTTCTTTTAAGGAGGCTTTGGAAATAAGATACATATAACAGTCTTTGTGAAGACGAAAGTCGAAATTTAAATCGTAAAACTGATTGATAATAATATATACGTGAGATAGATCATTATATTATTTAAAAAACTTATCAAATAACTATTATGGGATTCAGTTGCATATTACAAACTGTCAGCTAGGATCATGGACAGATGAAGAAGAAAAAAATAATTAACAAAAAGAATAAAGTACATGTACAACCCACATTTTCTTCTTTTTGTGAAGAAGGTTAGGGACTTTGATTACTCATCAGGGGGGGGGGGGGGTAGGGCTATTCATTTTGGTAATATTCTTCTCGAATATGTGCCCTTTACTTTAGTTAACATTCATGTCTACATTTTTATGATTTATCGTTTTGCACATCCCTTCTTACCGAAAAACTGCAACACGAGTTCATCAAAGTAGGATAAGTTATCATATACATGTTTACATGTAACTATCATTAAGTAGATTAAAGTTGTAAAGTTTTGTGTAACAATGAACCATTTCCTTATATTGTTTCTCTCATTTGAATTAATTTAACATTAATTGACATGTTGCATGTGCCAAAATTATATTTATTATTGACCATCGACACCCATCAAATGAAAGAACTACACTACATATCTATGAAGGTAAAATAAATAAATCATATACACATAACTATGATCCATGAGAAGATGATTGTAAATACAAATCGTCAACACGAAGTTATAAATTAATTAGCTTTATGAGGTATCTTTTTTCTATTCTATATTACCTAATCATGATAACGCTTTCGGTTTCAATACATTTGTAAATGTTAACCTCGTGCCAAGTTTCACTGAAGCAAATATGTAAAAGTAAGGGAAATGTATCAGTTGGATGAAAAAAGAAAAAATCGGATTATATAAGATAATAATGTTAGAATAAAGTTGAATACTTACGTTCTTTGAACGATGATCAAGGGCATAAGGAAAAGAAGAAGAACGAAAAGACAAATATTAGAATATAATCATACATGCAAACGGTTTTTCCTCTCCTTTTTTGGTTCACTTTTTACACGCTTTCTGTTTACAATATCGTAAAAAACGTATATGTATTATATCGCACGAACACTGACGAAAATCCCGTCTTATGGCAGCATAAACATATTATCAGTGTAGTAAAATAAGAAAACAAAACAAAGAAATGATTCAGGAAAGAGGATAGAGAAAGAAAAAAATATGTTTTTTTTCTTCTTTTCTTAGCATGTTTTAATTTTATTTGTAATGTTTTTTTTTAATTTGATCTATCCAACATTAAGATAATTTTGATATGCTTTCAGTTTGAGTATATTTCTCAATACTAGTCTTGTATAAAAGGATTTTAAAAGGGGCAAATATTGCTATTAATAGGAAAAGCATATGTCATGTGGTAAACCAGAATGTTTTCAACATATTTATACAAAAATCCTTTGAATAAGTTGAATACTTACTACGAGCTATGGACGATGATCACGGGCAGATGAAAAATAGATTAAAATACATATTATATTAGACTAATAGACTATAATGTTCCTCCTTTTTAGATGATTTCGTTGGTTAATCAGTTAGTGGTATTTCGGTCCATTTAAATGTTTTTATTCAGTGTAAGTAACATTTATGTTCACACTGTCGTAGGGAACATAGCTTTATCATGGCTATTATTTTGCTCGAATAATCCAGTTTATTGAAACGTTGCACTATGAGTGTATTGAGATATGGTTGATAAATCGTGTACATAATTATGTTATCCGGGAGTAGAACAAATTAAAATACCTATACATGGTACCTTTTTTACTTTTCTTATAATTATTGTATTGCTCTGAGTTTGAATGCATTTCACGGACGTTCACTTTGTTTTAGATGTTGCAATTGAACAGAGAAATTATTGAAAAGACAAATTATTGAGATTTATTGAACATATGAAATATACATCATTGGTTGAAGTTGCATACTTACGTGCTGTAAACGAAGATTGAGGAAGGTAGAAAAAAAATGAAGAACATGACAGATATGCAATACAAATAGTTTCCTTCTTTGACAATAGGAATAATAATGATACCCTATGACACGCCGCATTTACATTTTGTTCAAGGCGCATTGCTGCTTTACAATACATGCAATAAATACATGTAAATGAGAAAGAAGATCATGATACGTAATTTTTTCCTTCAAATCTCTTGTGAACTATCTAAAATTATTGCTAGAAAACTACTATACGTGAGAAAATATTTTTCTACTTCTTATTTCGCATGCAAGGTGCCTCTCTTCTTTTTCAGTTTGGCGTAACAACAACACATTTTCTAATATCGCTCTTTTCTCATTTTCCGGACCTTTACAGGTAATTGACATGTTCCATGTTTCCAAATTATATTAAGTATCGACCATAGACACTCATCAAATGAAAGAACTGTACTACATATCTATGAAAGTAAAATTAATAAATTAGACACACATAATTATCATCCATGAGAAGATGGATGTAATTTAAAATTGCGAACACGAGGTTATACATGTAGCAATATAATGTTGTAGTTTTGTAATATTCTACATTACCTAATCATGATAATTTCAATATATTCATAAATTGTAATCTTGTGCATAGTTTCAATGAAGCAAAATTGTAAATGACAGGACAGAAATATCAGATGGAAGACCAAAAACAGTCTATGAAATAGTCAAGATTGGATAAAATTGCATACTTACGTTCTGTAAACGAAGATCAAGGGAAGTGAAAATAAAGTAAGATGACAATTATTAGAGTGTATTACATGCACGCATCATATTATTTTTATATTGCACTAACACTGACGAATATTCAATCTGTTGAAAACATAAAACCTATAAAGTATAATAAATAAATGAATTATTCATAAACATGTCAAATCCGTAAGAGAATAAGATTTAAGAATTGAAATGAAGCAAAAACTCTTCTCAAATTAAAGCGGCTGTAGCATGGCGAGACTACGTGTCTTTCCCGTGGCCTGACTCGTGGCCAATCGGGTATAATTAGGCTGACTGGTTCAACTTTTTGCTATTTTACTATGTTTCCTGATTCTTTTTTCTCATATCAGTATTTGGTAGTTAAGGGAAATATTGATATATTTCATGAACTATAATGGTCATTTTGACTGGTCTATAATTTATGCATACCCTCTTCATCTCCATCAGGGTCGGGGGCACCACGGATTGGCTTGCTTCGAATCTCCACGGAGGACCTAGGTACCTTACTCGCCCTTCCTTCTACCATGCCTACATTGATGTGTATTTCAATTGAAAAAAAGGAACTCATTGTTAGGCCATATAAAAGGGTATCATTCAACGAAAAATTAAAAAAATTAAAACACTTTTATGGACTGGAATAACCAATTCATCAGTGGCGGATCCAGAGGCCGAATCGCCCCACCCCCTCCACTTCGTTTGGCCGCCAAAAAAAAGATGGGAAGGGATAGCAACGGACGAAAGAAAATAAAGAAAGAGAAAAGAATATAAAAGAAAAGAAGACAGAAACAGGAAAGAGAGCGAGAAAAAATATAAATATATTGCTATCCTGAGTATTAGGGGTCGGCAACATTTTGAATGGAATGAAAGCCCAACCCCAACAAAAGTTATTCATAATGCGTACATAAATCAGTGGTGGATCAGGGAGGGGAGGGCGAATCGGCCACGACCCTTTTTCTTTGGTGGCCTAAATAAAAGGGAAGGAGGGGAAAGAGAAAATGACGGAACAAAGAGAAGAAAAGAGATGAAAGCGATAGAGATATATAGAAGGATAACGTGAGAGAGAGAGAGAGAGAGAGAGAGAAGGAAAACAAAGAGAAGAACTTGAAACTTAAATGTCGGAATGGGGGACCTTCACGATTTCGGTGATTTAGTTTGCCTGCCGCATTCCTGGCAACTTGTAAATGCTCATGGGAATCACGATGATTTTCATCCTTTGTTTTCTATGATTTGTTCTTCTATGTAATCCTTTTGCCGAATAAATAATAATAATAATAATAATAAATATACACATACAGTTTGCAGTGCCAATGAAATGGCACATTATGTACCAACCAAGACTTCGGACGAAAGTAGAGGGGGGGGGGGGACAGTTTGAGGAATTTGTCTTTAAACGAGAAAGAGAGATGATCTGTAACTAATTGAAATAATAGGGAATGTGGGCATTTCATGTTGAGAATTACAATTTCTATCGCAAAATCATATCACACCACCTGAGAGCGAAAATTATAATTTTTGTGTAATTGTAAACCTTGGTTTCACTTTTAGATTTTACATTCCCTGTCAGCAGAAACGGGCCTTCCGATGTATTTACTAGTCTGGAAAAGCCAATGTCAAGTTTGTTAGGCATATACCATACATTATGAGTTAAATACTGTACAGTGGAATCTCGTAATAACGAGGTCCTTGGACCCATAATATTAACCTTGTTACATCAGGAATCTTGTTATATCAAGGGGGGAAGATACGAACAGCTGGGACCACGAAAATCACCTTGTTACAACAGATACCTTGTTACATTTTTGTATATCAGAGCACTTTATGATGTAGTTGCACTCAGTGGCGGATCTAGGGGGGGGGGGCTGGGGGGGGGGGGGCCGACCCCCCCCCCCCCCCCTGGGAAAAAAAATGTGTAAAAACACGTGAATTTTTACCTTTTGGGGGGATGGCCCCCCTCCTGGCGCTCAAGGGGGGGGGGGGGGGTGCAATTTTTCGAGGCCCCCCCCCCCCAAAAAAAAAAATGTGTTCACTACCCCCCACCCCCCCCCCCCCCCCCTCCCCCACTGAGCGAATTTTCGGCCGGCGCGATTTTCAAATTTTCGGGAGCAAAAACAAATTAAAAAATTGGGCCCCCCTCCCCTAAGTAATCCTGGATCCGCGCCTGATTGCACTGAACAACACTGAAACCTTCTGGTGAAAAAGCAACAATTAAACCTTACTTGAAAATTCGTCAGCTATCCCGGCAAGATCTGCATCTATGAGGGCTGCCTCTAATGTGGCCCATTGTTTTTTCGCAAGTGTGTTTTCCCTCCATCGGCACAGCATCCTCATTGTTCCATCCGTAGATACTCTGCCATTCATCCGGTTCATCGTATTAAATCTTTCAGCTTCTTCAATTGTGAAACCGAGTTTCACAGCTAGCGTTATGAATTTTGTAGTATCTTCAATCCTCTTCGCCATCTCTAGTATGAGGTTATCATTTACTCCTTCCATTGTCTTTTTAAGGACTTTGTAACATTGTTCAGATGAGAGGAAATGGTGCTAAGGTAGTGACTTCAATGCTAGCTGTAAAAATAAAGATAATCTGAAAGTTTGAGTGAAAACAGACCATTATTAATGATAACAATATTGGGGGAAACTGATCTGATCGATTCCGTAATTCTCCCAACTATATTATTACAATTTTATTACATTTTAGGTGAATTTAAATCTTCACACAGCAATGAATTGGCTCTATATACCATTACAGACATTTAGGTTTTGAAAGGTTTCTTAAAGTCTGTCGTATGTCTTATTTTCATGGAAAAACGGTTGAGTACAGTAGAAGGAATGTAATAAGTAACATTTGATATACAAATTACGCAAGTTTGTCACCAACATTCAACAATGTTACCGAGTCACTTAAAACCCAATGACAGAACAAGTTATTAAAGCATTGAATACAAAAAAATGGGTATATCAATAAAGACTATCAGGACGTGGGCTGAGCAATCAACGGTGTTTTCTTTTTTGAGTTTCATTTCAATTTTTTTTCTGGAGAAAAATTTATTGATCTTAAAATTACAATAAAAAGACGTAAATTACATCTTGAATTGTTCCCACTTCTACAAGTTGCGCGTTAGCCAACAATTTGAGACACTATGACGGGAATTCGAGCGAAGTTCTAACCGCCGGCTCCCCCCCCCCCCCCACTCAGTGTTATTGAGGGTACGCATATGCGTGATCTCTCCTTTTGAAAACACCCCCTAAGTCCGGTGTGTAAAGTCAATTTTGTCTATGTACGAGCCGGACTTTGGTGCGTGAAAAGTACCCCTTACCGGACATAATTGTTGGTAACACGCATGCGGTCATTCCGACTCCGGAGTGGGGGGGGGGGGGGGGGGGGGTCTAACCGACATTGACTTATCAGAAACTCAAACTTACCATTTGAAGCAAACACGAAAGCCTCTAGATTGACGATTTAGACCCCGTTCTCACTCACTTCATCTAGGCTATAGATCGGTCTAACGGGGTTTGTGAACGGAAGCGACCTTCTGGGCCGAACGAAAAGATCACTTCGCTATGTGGTCTTCTGGACCGATTCGCTTCTTAGACCGCTCCACACCGATCTAGCGTGGAGTGTGAACATAAACCGTGCCGTGAAGCGATCTTCAACCGGAAGTGAGTGTGTTTTGGCTGGGAAGTAAAGCAACAGTGAAAGAGATTACAGTTCCAAAATAAAAACAGGGAACAATATAAGGATGGATAGAGAGAAAATGATAGATTAGTAAAACAGAGATTTACATAAGAAAAGGTAATAGAAGGAAGAAACAAGGGA
>JAVYIG010006069.1:0-124907 GCA_035222895.1 Strongylocentrotus droebachiensis
TCTCTCTCTCTCTCTCTCTCTCTCTCTCTCATTTAAGTTTGCTGAGGGTGGCAGGGGCCCTTCGCCCCCTCCCCCCGATCCACGCGACTTTGGTGGGATTAATCGCAACTGATCTCTGCTTCTTTTCACCCTTTTCTTTTCTTCTTCCTCTTTTGTGTTCCATTTAGCTCTCCTCTTTCCCATTCCCTTCTTTCTTTCTCTTTTTTTGGCGGGGAGGGGTGGGGAGGTCGGGGAGGGGGCAGAGGCAAAGGCCTTTCTCCGCGATCCACATCTTGTTTGCAGAAAGATTGCAACTGATATTCCTTCTTTTCTTTTCCTCTTTTGTTTCTTTCCCTTTCCTTCCTTCTCTCTTGTTTTGCGCGCGGGGGGGGGGGGGGGGGGGTGAACAGCATGGGCGGCAAGGCCATTCCGGCTCCCGATCTCCTTCTTTTCCCCTTTTTCTTTTCTTCTTCCTTTCCTCTTCTGTCTTCTTTCCCTTTCCCTTCTTTTCCTTCCTTCTCTCTCTCTCTCTCTTTTTGTTTGCCAGGGGAGGGCAGGCGAAGGCCTTTCGCCCCCGATCCACACCGCGTTGGTAGGAAAAAAACACAATTGATCTCCCGTACCTCTCTTTTCTTTCCCTTTCCCTTCTCTTCCTTTCTCTCTCTTTTAAGTTTGCTGTAGAAGGGGGGGGGGGGGACAAGGGCCATTTGCCCCCCCCCGATCCCCAACTTGTTGGCGGGAAAACTGCAACTGATATCCCCCCTTCTTTTCTTTCTTTCCCTTTTTTCTTTACCTTCTCTTCCTTCTCTCTTTATTTTTGCTTGGGGGGGGGGGGGAGGCGCAACAGCCTGGGAGGCAAAGCCCTTTCGGCGGCCCCCGATCTCCTTCTTTCCCCTTTTCTTTTCTTCTTCCTTTCCCTTTGTCTCTTCTTTACCTTTCCCTTATTTTTCCTTCCTTCTTTCTCTCTCTCTCTCTCTCTATCTCTCTTTTGCTGAGGGGAGGGGGGGAGGGGGTTGGCGAAGGCCTTTCGCCCCCGATCTCCTTCTTTTCCCCTTTTTCTTTTCTTCTTCCTCTTCTTCCTTTCCCTTACTCTCCGCTTTACCTTCTCTCTCTCTCTGACTCTCTCTCTATCTCTCTCTCTCTCTCTCTCTTTATTTTTTGTTGGCGTTTTGGGGTCAAGACCCTCTCGCCCCGCCCCCCCCCCCTCCCCATGGACCCGCGGCGGGAAGACCTGTAGTGTGGTCCCTAGCTAGCTGGCAAAGCTGAATATGGGTTATCCAGTCGTTTCATTCATTAAGTATAATTATACTTGTATTAGTGGGGGCTGTTAGGGATATTTTGGTGCAGATTCTTCTAAAAGCACCAAATTTGCCCCAGAGGTACATTATTACCATACTATAACGATTTCTGCCGGACGCCAAGAAGGGCGCTCTCTGGGACTGCCATATTGGGCAAATCCAAAATGGCCGCCATCTGAGTTAAAGGTTAAGCGTAGTTCCAAAAGGAAAAGCGCTTGTGTGATTATAGTTTATTTATTTATAGGGTTTTGGGGGTCAGAGAATCTGAGTTTGATGTTCTTTCATTGATTTGAGGTCTTGTATAGTTATGAAAGGAAATGGGCTAGTATGATACAAGTTGATGAATTCATTGGGTTTCCGGGGTTGGAGAATCTGATTATGATGTTCTTTTATCCATAAGCGAGTTCGTAATTGCACATTCCGCATGCGCCAAAATCGGGAACGAACTTTTACAAAGGTCACATGAACATAAAGAGAGCTGAGAGAGGAACTGTATTTTTTTGTGTGTGCTGCCTTTCCTTTGTGAATGATCACATCTGACACATCAGTCACCGAAAATCATTTCTTAATGTCGGAATTGGTTCTTTATAGTAAACTTTACTTGAAATCTGGTCATCGGTAAAGTATTATCTGCATTATCGTGATCCAAGTCCCCAGGGACTCGACCCTTATGTCTATACGTTGCATAATGCAATTCGTATTGGTATGTTATTCCATCTCAGAGTGATTATAGACGTTATTTTTTAAGGATAATAAAGATAAACTGTCTGGGTTTTTAAAGATAATGCTTCAAAACAAATCGAACAAGCTGTTCATTTCTTTATTCATGGTTTGTTTCTACTGTTTATCTATTTTAATTGCCAACCATCGAAAACGAATTTATTATGCATTTCACAGAGGAAGTTTGCATAGGAGAACTATGCTTTCTAATGGATCCGTAAAATGTGGCACAGCTTTATGGGCCTGGGAGAGCCCCCACCGGGGGTTCCGGGGCGGAGCCCCATGATGCTCTCGAGTTAATTTGACTTTAAAGAGCAAGTGTCTCTAAGAAATAAAGAGAGATTATTTCTTCAGTGAAGTGAAAGGACTCTTGAAAATAAAATAGCCCTTTCATTTCATTTTAGAAATAAACTCTAATCCATCCCTTGATATTTAAATTGCACTGCTCCTATTTCGTGCTTTGTTCACCCCCTCCCTGTTCTATAAAGGGTGTTTTCTCTATTTGATCATCAACAGAAGCAAAATGCTAGGCCACGAACTTTTCGAAGCGTGACCAGATTCAAAGTATGCTTAAATGGGGGCATTGATGTATGTAGAAAAAAACAGGATTAAGATCCCATGCAACGCTTCGAAATTTAAAAGAAGAATAAGAAAAATAAGTTGAGATTTTACCTTTATGTCTAGACGTTGCATAATGCAATTCGTTTTGGTATTATCTTCCATCTGAGAGTGATTATAGAGGTTATTTTTTAAGGACAATAAAGATAAAGCTGTCCGGGTTTTTCAAGATAATGCTTCAAAACAAATCGAACAAGCTGTTTATTTCTTTATTCATGATCTGTTTCTACTGTTTATCTTTTTTCATTGCCAACCCTCGAAAACGAATTTATCATGCATTTCACAGACAAAGTTTGCATAGGAGAACTATATATATATATATATATATATATACAAATTATTTTTGGGGCTTATTTTGCTTTCTAATGGATCCGTACAATATGGCACAGCTTTAGGGGCCTGGAAGAGCCCCTACCAAGGGTTCCAGGGCGGAGCCCCAGGATGCTCCCGAGTTTATTTGACCTTCATGAGAAAGTGTCTCTAAGATATGAGGAGAGGTTATTTCGTAAATGAAGTGAAAGGACTCTTGAAAATAAAATAGCCCTTTCAGTTTCATTTCATTTTAGAAATAAACTCTAATCCATCCTTTGATATTTAAACTGCGCTGCTCCTACTGTGTGCTTTTTTCACACTCTCCCTGATCTATAAAGGGTGCTTTCTTTATTTGATCATCAACAGAAGCAAAATGCTAGGCCACAAACTTTTCGAAGCGCGACCAGATTTAAAGTATGCCTAAATGGGGGCATTGATGTATATAGAATTAAGGATTAAGATTAAGATCCCATGCAACGCTTCGAAATGTAAAAGAAGAATAAGAAAAATAAAGTTGAGATTCGACCTTTATGTCTAGACGTTGCAAAATGCAATTCATATTGCTATTTTATTCCATCTCAGAGTGATTATAGACGTTATTTTTTAGGATAATACATTTTAAGCTGTCCGGGTTTTTGAAGATAATGCTTTAAAACAAATCGAGCAAGCTGTTTATTTCTTTATTCATGGTCTCTTTCTACTGTTTATCTATTTTCATTGCCAACCCTCGAAAACGATTTATTATGCATTTCACAGAGGAAGTTTGCATAGGAGAAATATATATGTATGTATACATATATATATATCTACAAATTATTTATTGGGCTTATTTTGCTTTCTAATGGATCCGTACAATATGGCACAGCTTTAGGGGCCTGGAAGAGCCCCTGCCTGGGGTTCCGGGGCGGAGCCCCAGGATGCTCTCGAGCTTATTTGACTTTCAAGAGAAAGTGTCTCTAAGATATAAAGAGAGTTTATTTCTTAAATGAAGTGAAAGAACTCTTGAAAATAAAATAGCCCTTTCATTTCATTTTAGAAATAAACTCTAATCCATCCCTTGTTATTTAAATTGCACTACTCCTACTGTGTGCTTTGTTCACACTCTCCCTGATATATAAAGGGTGCTTTCTTTATTTGATCATCAACAGAAGCAAAAATGCTAGGCCACAAACTTTTCGAAGCGCGACCAGATTTAAAGTATGCCTAAATGGGGGCATTGATATATGTATAATTAAGGATTAAGATTAAGATCCCATGCAACGCTTCGAAATGTAAAAGAAGAATAAGAAAAATAAAGTTGAGATTCGACCTTTATGTCTAGACGTTGCAAAATGCAATTCGTATTGGTATTTTATTCCATCTCAGAGTGATTATAGACGTTATTTTTTAGGATAATACATTTTAAGCTGTCCGGGTTTTTGAAGATAATGCTTTAAAACAAATCGAACAAGCTGTTTATTTCTTTATTCATGATCTGTTTCTACTGTTTATCTTTTTTCATTGCCAACCCTCGAAAACGAATTTATCATGCATTTCACAGACAAAGTTTGCATAGGAGAACTATATATATATATATATATATATATACAAATTATTTTTGGGGCTTATTTTGCTTTCTAATGGATCCGTACAATATGGCACAGCTTTAGGGGCCTGGAAGAGCCCCTACCAAGGGTTCCAGGGCGGAGCCCCAGGATGCTCCCGAGTTTATTTGACCTTCATGAGAAAGTGTCTCTAAGATATGAGGAGAGGTTATTTCGTAAATGAAGTGAAAGGACTCTTGAAAATAAAATAGCCCTTTCAGTTTCATTTCATTTTAGAAATAAACTCTAATCCATCCTTTGATATTTAAACTGCGCTGCTCCTACTGTGTGCTTTTTTCACACTCTCCCTGATCTATAAAGGGTGCTTTCTTTATTTGATCATCAACAGAAGCAAAATGCTAGGCCACAAACTTTTCGAAGCGCGACCAGATTTAAAGTATGCCTAAATGGGGGCATTGATGTATATAGAATTAAGGATTAAGATTAAGATCCCATGCAACGCTTCGAAATGTAAAAGAAGAATAAGAAAAATAAAGTTGAGATTCGACCTTTATGTCTAGACGTTGCAAAATGCAATTCATATTGCTATTTTATTCCATCTCAGAGTGATTATAGACGTTATTTTTTAGGATAATACATTTTAAGCTGTCCGGGTTTTTGAAGATAATGCTTTAAAACAAATCGAGCAAGCTGTTTATTTCTTTATTCATGGTCTCTTTCTACTGTTTATCTATTTTCATTGCCAACCCTCGAAAACGATTTATTATGCATTTCACAGAGGAAGTTTGCATAGGAGAAATATATATGTATGTATACATATATATATATCTACAAATTATTTATTGGGCTTATTTTGCTTTCTAATGGATCCGTACAATATGGCACAGCTTTAGGGGCCTGGAAGAGCCCCTGCCTGGGGTTCCGGGGCGGAGCCCCAGGATGCTCTCGAGCTTATTTGACTTTCAAGAGAAAGTGTCTCTAAGATATAAAGAGAGTTTATTTCTTAAATGAAGTGAAAGAACTCTTGAAAATAAAATAGCCCTTTCATTTCATTTTAGAAATAAACTCTAATCCATCCCTTGTTATTTAAATTGCACTACTCCTACTGTGTGCTTTGTTCACACTCTCCCTGATCTATAAAGGGTGCTTTCTTTATTTGATCATCAACAGAAGCAAAAATGCTAGGCCACAAACTTTTCGAAGCGCGACCAGATTTAAAGTATGCCTAAATGGGGGCATTGATATATGTATAATTAAGGATTAAGATTAAGATCCCATGCAACGCTTCGAAATGTAAAAGAAGAATAAGAAAAATAAAGTTGAGATTCGACCTTTATGTCTAGACGTTGCAAAATGCAATTCGTATTGGTATTTTATTCCATCTCAGAGTGATTATAGACGTTATTTTTTAGGATAATACATTTTAAGCTGTCCGGGTTTTTGAAAATAATGCTTTAAAACAAATCGAACAAGCTGTTTATTTCTTCATTCATGGTCTGTTTCTACTGTTTATCTATTTTCCTTGTCAACCATCGAAAACTAATTTATTATGCATTTCACAGAGGAAAGTTAATAATTAAACATATGGGCGCAGGCCAAGTTTTATACCCGCTCAAGTGTGAATTTGGCGCATCTTCCCTCATCTTCTTCAACCAGGAAATGGACTTCATTGTAGCCTTAGGACAGGATGGTGACATAAAATTGATAAAAGAACATTATAATAAGATTATCCGACCCCGGAAACCCCATGAATTTATCCAATTTTATCATACTGGTCTCTTTCCTTTTGGAACTGCGCTTGACCTTTAACTCGGATGGCGGCCATTTTTTATTTGGCCAATATGGCCAGCATGACAGCCCCAAGGAGACCTGTAATTGATACAAGCACATCATAATCAGATTCTCTGACCTCGAAAACCCCCTTACTATATAAACTTTTATCATACTATAGCCCTTTTCCTTTTGGAACTACACTTGACCTTTTGTAATACTCAAAGGTGGCAGCCATTTTGAATTTGACCAATATGACCAGCATGACAGCCCCAAGGAGACCTCAAATCGGTGAAAGAACATCATAATCAGATTCTCTGACCCAGAAAACCCCATAAATATATTAACTTTTTATCATACTAGTCCATTTCCTTTCATAACAACACTTGACCTGTAACTCAGATGGCGGCCATTTTGGATTTGACCAATATGACCAGTATGGCAGCCCCAAAGAGACCTCAAATCAATGAAAGAATATTATAATCAGATTTTCGGACCCCGAAAACCCCCATAAATATATAAACTATTATCATACAAGCGCTTTTCCTTTTGGAGCTACGCTTGACCTTTAACTCAGATGGCGGCCTTTTTGGATTTGCCCAATATGGCATACCCAGAAGGCGCCCTTCTTGGCGTCCGGCAGAAATCGTAAAAGTATGGTATAATCTACTTCTGGGCCAAATTTGGTGCTTTTAGAAGAATCTGCACCAAACAACCCCTATTTAGCCCTAACAGCCCCCACTACCATATACTATTTCATTTCTTTTTCTCTTTGTCTTATCATCAGTCAGCAACCCTCGATGGCAAATATGACCTAGGCATAAGATGGCAGTCTCTTGCACTTCTCCACATCCAGTCAGGATGATACTTAAACTTCACAATACTTTATTACAGAAGCATTTAGTTCGGTACATTATGTGTATGTGTAAATCACATTTTGACATGAAGTTATTATTGTTTGCATACACTGTATTTGTATTTGCTGTACTGGGAATAATCCAGAATTAAGAACAAATCAAATTAAATCAGATACACACCCTAACTGAGCGTCGAGTACACATTTCGGAACAGCACCAAACGAGCCATTATTGACCATGCAAAAATCATCTCGTAAACTGAACTCTGGTCGTATACTGTACTGATATTTTGATAATATACTGAAATTGTTTTGTCGATGGGTGTCGAGTGTACATGTGTGTGTATGTTCACGCTCGCTGCGCTGATTTCTGCTCTCATATTCAACAGCAAATTGCAAAATAAATACCAATATTTTTGTTTAATATATGTTACTGCTCGGAATCTGTTATTGTGTTCAAATGGTTGGAGTGGTATCAACTATGAATAACTTGTTTCAACCATATTTTTTCCACATGATGTCCCTCCCCTTCTCTCTCTCTCACACTCTCTCTCTCTTTCTCTCCCTCATAACTCTTTCATCTCTCTCTCGATCTCTCTCTATCTCCCTACTCTCTTTATTTGGATGAATCGCTATGACGTTTGGATATATATATTAATTATTGAGTGGGCTTATTGTGCTTTCGAATGGATCCCTACAACATGGCAGATCTACTGAGGGGCCTGGCAGAGCAGAATCCCAGGATGTTCTCGAGTTTATTTGACTTTCAAGAGAGAAATTGTTTTTTAGAGAAAAAGAGGTTATTTCTAAAATGAAATGAAAGGGCTCTTGAAAGTCAAATAGCCCTTTCATTTCCTTTTAGAAATAACCTCTCTTTACCTCTTAAAGACAATTTTCTGAGATGGAATGTTCAATCTGAGGGCTTTTTGTGCTCTTCAAAAGAGCACACAATGGGGGCAGTGCAATTTAAACTTCAAGGGATGGTTTATATAGTTTTTATCGCTCTTGAAAGTCAAATAGCCCTTTCATTTCTTTTTAGAGGTAAACTCTTATCCATCACTTGATATTTAAATTGCGCTGCCCCTATTGTGTGTTCTTTTTAAAGAGCACAAAAAAGCCCTCAGATTAGGCAGCAAGTAGCAGAAAACGCCCTTAATACTGGACTCAACATTCAATGGAATGACGCCCACATCATTGAGTTTGAAACGCACTTCTGGTCAAGAATGGTAGAAGAATCATCTGCATAAAAAGGATAGGGATTATTGCTATACCTTTCTTCGCTCCAGTGATCTCAAGGCAGCAGACAGCAAGAAATTGTGTAAATAATAAAAGGTCCAAAGGAGTGGTCGTTAGAAGCTTTTTACTACATAAAACTCACACTCTCTCCAATTTTTGACAACAAAAGGATGCCTTGGGAACCACATCAATCTATATTTACGGATGGGGTGCAGGGGGAGAGCCTTTGCCGGCAGTCTTGGGGCGGAGCTCCAGGAAGTTCTTGAATAAAAAAAAAAATGGAAATTCAAATTAGTGGTCACAAGCGATATAAATTGTTAGTTCCTCCTTGAAAGTCACAAAGCCCCTTTCATTTCATTTCAGAAATAATCTCTCTTTCTCTCTTAAAGACAATTTTATAGAACTTCTGTTTTCGTATTGTTGTACTTTCGTCCGCAGACTTCTTAGGCACATGTCGAGCCAACTCATCGGAAATGTAATCTGTAAGTGTAAATTTAAGTTTCATGTTCTTCCTTTTTTTTCCTTTTTTTTTCTCTCTCTCCCTCTCTCTGTCTCTCTATTTTCCCTCCATCCTCTATATTCTTCTCTTTTTAAATTATTCTCTCTTTCTCTTCTCATGTTTTTCTTCCATCGTTCTCTCTTTTTCCCATTTCCATAAAATAATACAATTTTCTCACTTATGATGGCAAAACCATATCAATATGGCTATGTCATCATAAGTGACATTACATATTTCATGTGTTCGTAATTTGTTATGGGCGATGTACTTTTAGTTGTTAATATGTCCCCCTGTGAATAAATATCTGTTCCATTATTTTTAAAATCCAGAAAAATCGACACTTCGAGTTATTGTGTGCACAAATCAAATGGGAGTTATCCCTGGAGTGTGTGACATGCGTTACGAGTACGTGTGACATCGCACATAAATGCCAGTTGGAGATTCCCCATCTAATTACATGTATTGATCTCGATAAAAACAAATATATAACTTTCTCATCAATTCTATTTCCGATTTTTCTAATACTTACACTAATTTCCATTTTTTTTTCTTCGTCTACTACTATACTAGCTTCCTCTCAAGACAACATTATATAAAGGCTATCTCGCGAGTCATCTCTCGATTTCAATAACTTCTTGCTTTCCTCATCTTCCAATCTCTCTTGCTTTAATATTGCCCCCCCCCCCCCCCCATCTCCATATATTCCAGGTTATGCACTGTATCTATTCTTCAAGTACAGGTAGATGCAAATAATTTTATTACCAAAAATCCATTATATAAATCACACTCAGGATACAGCCAATTGACGAGAATTGCTTAAATCCTCATTTTACATATATCATTAATATATGGTTTTCAATACAATGGCTAAGGTGATGAGATGTCTAGGTAAAATGTTGATGTGTTTGTTAAAATGTATTACCATGATGCACCTTCTTGGTTTAAAAAAAAAGTATATTTGTTCATGCCTTTACATACCACAGTAGAAATCAATATTTTATATTTGATGCAGAATAACATTGATATTTGAAGATTATAAACACAAACAGGTTCCATAACCATTCAGGTGTTCCAAGAAAAAGTTAAGCAAACTTTGTCCTCGGTGTAAATTCACACTAGCACTAGCGAGCTCTCCGATCCAGTCTAGACTCTTCGCTTTGTGGATCGGGGGGGGGGGGGGGGGCAAAAGGCCCTTCCCGCTCCCCCCCCCCCCCCTCCTCCCCCCGCCCCCGCCAAAAAAAAAAGAGAGAAAGAATGGAAAGGGAATGAGCTAAAAGGGAACAAAAAAGAGGAAGAAGAAAAGAAAAGGGTGAAAAGAAGGGGAGATCAGTTGCGATTAATCCCGCCAACAACATGTCGATCGGGGGGGGGGGGGCGAAAAGCCCTTGCCTCACCCCCTAGCAAACCTAAAAGAGAGCGAAGGAAGGGAAGGGTAAGGGAAGGGGGAGGGAAAGGTAAGGAAAGAAAGAGAGAAAGAAGATAGGTAGGGGAGATTACTTGCAATTTTTCCCGCCAACAAGATATAGATCGGGGGGGGGGGGGGGGCAATGGCGTACTGATGGGGGAGGGAGGGGGCTTGGGGAGACAGATGCCCCCCAAATAAAATTCGAAGTGGTTTATTTCTAATTCGATACCGGTGATTTACAAATGTTGATGAAATGACATAATTTTCCGAGATCTTTCCTCAATCTTTAGTAAATCATACATTTTGTATGCGTTTGTTGGGAAATGGCAAATTCCTGAATAAAGAAAGAAAGAATAGTTGACATGCCTTTGTCACAATTAAATTCAAACGTGGTTCATTTCTAATTCGATACCGGTGATTTACAAATGTTGCTGAAATGACATAATTTTCCGAGATTTTTCCTCACTTTTTAGTAAATTATACTTTTTTATGCGTTTGTTGGAAAATTACAAATTCCTAAATTTACAGTCAGGCAAGAAATATGCTTATTTAGAGGCCTACATGGCAGGGCCCCCAGAACGACGGGGCTCCGGGGCCTCGAGCTCCGCCCCCACTTTTTTGGAAAAAGTATACTAAAGAGAAATAGAAAGAAAGAGAGAAAGAAAGAATAGTGACCTGCCAGTGTAACAAAATAATGAGGTATCAAAATATGCTCATCTGACCGTGATTAAATGCCTAAATCCCCTGAGCTTCCGGGGGCTCTGTCCCCTGGATTCCACCTAGGACCCTACGGCGGGCCCCTGGATGCTAATCTAACGGTAATTTAATGCCTAAAAACCCCGAACTTCTTGGGGCTCCGCAACTGGACCCCACGCCAATTAGTGTCCTGCCAGTGTCACAAATAAGGTATCAAAAAAATTGCTCATCTGACCGTAATAAAACGCCTAAAACCCCTGAGCTTCCAGGGGGCTCTACCCTTGGACCTAACCAATGGCCCTAAGTCAGGCCCCTGGATATTCATCTGACAGTAATTTATTGCCTAAAACCCCTGAGCTTCAAGGGCTCCGCCCCTGGACCCCACTCCAATTAAGGACCTTCCAGTGTCACAAATAGGGTATCAAAATATGCTCATCTGATCGTAATTCAATGCCAAAAGCCCCTGAGCTTCCGGGGGCTCCGCCCCCTCGACCTAACCAGGGGGCCTAAGACGGGCCCCTGAATGCTCAATGACCGTTATAAAATGCCTCAAATCCCTGAGTTTCAGGGGGCTCAGCCCCCTGGACCCCACACCAATTAGTGACCTGCCAGTATCATGAATAAGGTATTAAAATATGCTCATCTGACCGTTATAAAATGCCCCAAAAAACCCTGAGCTTCTGGGGGCTCGGCCCTGGACCCTCACGCCAATTAGTGTCCTGCCAGTGTCACAAATAAAGTATCAAAATATGCTCATATGGGTAATTAAATGCCTAAAACCCCTGAACTTCCGGGGGATCCGCCCCCTCGACCCCACCAGGGGGCCTAAGGCGGGCCCCAGAATGCTCAATGACCGTTATATAATGCCTCAAATCCCTGAGTTTCAGGGGGCTCAGCCCTCAAGACCCCACGCCAATTTACACTACGCTCTACCTGATCGTAAATACTTTAGCCTCCCCCACCCACTTTGAAAAAAGTTCAGCGGGGCCTGCATGTAAGAGTGGGGTGATGCGGATTTTTTTTGTCTGCCAGCCCCCCCCAAACTTTTTTGCTCATTACGCCACTGGTATTTATAGACGTGTATCAATCGTGTATCAATCAATCATATATGATTATTTACGTCTGGGGACCGACCAGTTTAAACGTCACTATCCAAAGACGTGACTCAGATTCGAACCTACGTCCTCGGCTGAATCAGTTTGTAACTTCCATCGTTAGCTGGATTACAGTCGCACACCACAACGCCTAGCAAATATCGAGCGTGCTCTATCAATATTTAATGCGCAATGGTTTGCACGGTGGGAAAAAATAAATGCACGCCCACATAATGTCAATTAACCAATCGAGTTGCTTAGATTCTAGAACCTTTCTCATAATACATGATACTACCAACCGGGACCGACTCACTGAGTGAGCGAGTTGTATTATTTTGTTTGGTTGGTAAGCTCAGATCTACTTTAATATACGTGTTTTTCTCTGGTTTATTTCCTTGGACCACATGATCTAACTGACTTGATCAGGTACCTGCTCAATGTCACATTTTAGGGAGGCTTCAAGCGTATTCCAGTTCATATAAAGAAGTGTTTGGTTTTGTGTTAAGACTGCTCGGATCAGAGGAAGACGATAGTGGAGACGACGTATATTAGGGTATGTGTGCGTGAGTAAGTATTAGTTATGAATAATGTTGTTGGAGCGCTGGGTACCTACCTGGATGTTCATTGTAACATGACTTTTCATAGGTTGGATGAAAAAAAATAGTGTACGTTAAGATTTTTATTTTTAACCAATACATGTTCTGAATGAGAAAAGAATCTGTTATTATTTGTTATTTCACTGCTCGTCTTTGTAACAAGTATATCATGTTAATGTGCGTTCCCCACGCAAGAATGCCATAGTTTAGATAGGGACGAATTAGGGTAGAGTAGAGGGCCCATAACATACGGGAATGCAAGCAAACATGTTTTTGTTGACCACTCCTATGTTTAGAGAGGCGCGATATCTCAGTTGGTAGAGCAGTGGTCTCGTTATCCGGCGACCCGGGCTCGAAACTATAAAGCGATGCGCTAGTGTCCTTTGGTAAGGCATTAATCCTCATTACCAGGTCTTTCGGAGAGGATATAAAGCCGTCGGTCCTCTGATTGCTTACTAACAAGCAATCATGCTTTCTTAGCAATCAGGTAAAATAACCTCCACTACACCTACTACAATAATAGGAGGCATAACCCTACCTCGCTTTTCGATTAATTACACTGTGTGGCAAAAAGCATACGCAATCGTAAAAAGTAAGACATGACATAATAATTATACAAAAGACAAAAGGGACATTCTCACACTCTTAGCAGGGAAAATTCATTGAAATTTGTACCCAAATTGCATTCCCATATTTACTTTTGCCTGCTTACCGATTTATAATCATACTGAAGGGTTAAAATGTAGGGCTTTTATGTTATCCTTATTCAGCTTCTATGTGGTACTTGCAATTGGCCGTTGTCATGAACTATAATTTCATACAGTACTTCCTTTTTTGGCAATCCTCCGTTCTCCATATTTTGATACTCACAAATATTTCTCCACAGCTTTTGACCGGTAGAACGGGCAATATGTGCATACAACTTGGTGTAATCATTGATAAGCTCCTCACAATGTCTGATCACATAAAAAAAAACTGTCAGTTGGCCAATTTCCGAATGGCCATGTTTTCAGGAACATTTTTTTTCCTGATGTTCTTCCACACTTGCATATACAAGCAATGAAAACGATCACAACTTATTGTTCCCCTTTTCCTCAGAACTCAACTATAGTGGGTGCTCGTTCAAAAGATTCCGTCACTTCCATTCTAAAGAAACTACACTGGTTGCCCACATAAAAACGTCTTGCACTCAAGATTCTGACCATTAAAACATGATTTGTCATGAAGCATTGTCTTTAAGCTTACCATTATATGCATCTGGCTATAATTTTGCTTGGGTATTTGGTACTGGATGATTTAAATGGTAAAATGACTTTGTGTACTGTCCATTCTAGTCTAGATTTTCCTCATTACCGTCACTTTGTGAAAAAAAGGACGAAATGCTTCCAATATGTTCATTTGAACCAAATTCATGACCCCGTACCAAAACTGTGTATTAACTTTAAAACACAAAATAATCTTACTCAATCTCATATGTCAGATCTATTTTGTAATCACAATCCAGTACGTACACTTCGATCATCCTCAAAACATCTTCATGCGGTACACCCTGTTTATATTCAGACCTTTGGAAACCGATCCGTTGTGGTTTCATCTCCAGCTCTGTGGAATTCTCGGCCCCCGAGGATTCAGGAAGACATGTTCCCTTTTTTATGTTAAGAGAGCCTTAAAGACATACCGTTTTATACAACAGTGTAACAATTCTTGTTTGGAAGTGTATGTGTTCATGTAGTGGTGTTATTTATCCTCTTACATATTTAGATGTAGATTGTAAAGCGTACTCTGTTAATGTAAAGCGTATAGATAATTAATTGTTAATTGTCATCCGCTAATAAATCGAAATGTATTATTATTATTATTTTCTTAGCAGGAGCATGGCATTTTTAAATCAACGCGAATTCGAAGACGATAATACCATTCGGAGATTGGGCGTTTTATCTGAGCGGTCAGAAGGTTTTAAACAGTGGGTATTTGGACAGCTAGAGTCTCATCAATGTCACCATATACTGGAAGCTGCATGCGGTACAGGGTACGTTAAAATTACATTTTTAAATCTTAGCCCCTATTAAGCATTCCCGGTTTAAAGATAAAGACCAGTTTAGTCATGCGATTGCATTGTGAAAGAAACATTGTGGAATCGATCAGAAAAGGTTAATCATCTAGCATGTAAGTATTGGTGTGTACTGCAAGGTTCTGGAATCATCAAAGTGATAAGAAATTTGGCTCAGTCTTCGTAAAGTTACAAGCACTGTACACAGAAAGATGTATATGGGACTACGCACACGTGCGCGACACGTGCGTTTATCTGTCACATAACAATAGCTAAACTAATTTACCAAATATATCAATTAGTAGGCGGTTTCCCGGCAAAAATGTTATCATCATGTATTAGTTAAAACATACTCTTTCACATGATTTGGAATAGGAGCTTCCATTTCATTTTTTTTAATGGGAGCGTTTCCAATACTGGTATTTACCTTTAATGGTGGTTTAGTACATTTTGTTCATGTTTTTTTTTTGTAGCAAAGGTTAATATTTATGAAGTCTCAAAGCCTGTGTAAGTTTAACCCTCGGTGAAATTGTACTTAATCTCTGAAAGGCGACGATATAATGCAATTCAGTTTACCTTTTTAAGTACACGAGAGAAATATACATTTGTTTCATTCTGGTGATGGTTATAATTACACAATTTGCATTGAAAATCCCGGTCAAGTTATATTACCTAATGATAGTATAACACCTGTTGGGAAGCTAGACGCGTATTATACAGCTGGTGAGGGAGGCATTGGCTGGAGTTAATGTAGGTGAATAATTTGGTTTACTTCAGCACTTGTAATTCATGAGCTGGCTGGGGTTGATACTAAATCTTCCAGATAACAGTGCAGCAATGTCTGGTACTGTTTACCTGTTGTTTCTATTCTGGTAAGGTCAGGCTTGCTTTTATACCTAGTTGCTTTTATGTCATGCAATGTCGCCTTTCTCCGGTAATATTACCTTGTGTTGCCATACAATTTATTTAGTTTGATTGAATTGAATTTGAATTTTTTCACCACTTATACCAACAAGAAGTCTAAGAATATAATATATGATTTCGCCCAAATATGGCTTAGCAAATACAATGGGACGGACAATATTCTAAAGGAATTTACTAAGTAGTTGTATCCTCAATACTGTCACGAAATAGGTTTTTATTTCGTAGGTAGCTATGTTTAGAATCAAGAAAATCACCTTTTTTTAAATTTGTTTCCTCATATCTTCGGCGTAGATGGCGTAATTCTAGTTAGATGTCAAAGAGATTCGATTATACATAGTATTTCCTCGTAGGAGGATTAGAGGGACAACTAAAATGGTGACCTTTGACATTTATAGGTTTTGCATTGGATGCATCATGTTTTTTTTTGTCCGATTTGAACGACGATTTTGGAGGGTCAATGTTTATTCATGAGCAATGACGTCAAAAATACGCCAATTACTGTATGTAGATTGTTTATAAACAAAATCGTTTATGTTTAGGTCATGCATAAAACATTTTTTAATTCCTAAAACTCCCTACGATTTGAGCATGAACATGGCATTGGTATGCAAAAGAAACGATTTATATGATCGTTTGCATGTCTTTCCATCATGAAACCTAAGATGGATTTATTGTTTTAGTTGACGACAATGGTTAGAACTGTGTTTGTTGGGTCTTGTGCATTCCAGCATAGGACAATACCAAAGGTTGCCCTTTCGGTGGTCCAGTTGTCGGTAGGGACTACTGTGTAGCAGAGTCAGTGGCATTGTAGAGTAAGCTGGCTATACAAACCACATGCATACGGTTATGGCGCGCCGTTTGATCAAAAAATGTTTATCACTCGATAAACATAGTTTCTCTCGATAAACACTTCTATCGGCGATAAACACATTTTATCGAGATAAACACTGTTTATCGAGCGATACACACTGTTTATCGAAAAGCAGAGTTATTTGTATTTCGTCAGGAGTGGGCGCTCTTGAAATTTGCACCCAAAGAGATTCGATCATACATATAGTATGTCCTCCGGAGGAGGACTAGAGGGGCAGCTAAATTGTGACCTTTGATATTACATAGTTCCGCATGGGATGCATTGTTATTTGAATGATTTTGGAGGGTCAATGTTTATTCATGAGCAATTACTTACAAAATAAGCCAATTACTTAAATTTGAGTTTCAAAGTTTATTTTCCTTGCTTCTTCAAAATCATATGAGAAATATATGCCCAAAACTTGTATTCCCTTCTCTGGCCGTGTAAAAACACTTTCTTTTTTACGTTGATGTCTTTTTTTACCAATCCACATGCCTTCAGTTTTAGATTTATTTATACAAAGAACGGACATTTTCATCTCAAAAGTTTCCAGTTTATCTCGGTCAGTTTTCCTTAACGTCCAGGTCTTTGACCCGTAAGTGGATATAGAACGAATGAGAGCTTTATATATCCTGGCCTTCAAGGCTTTTGAAATATCTTAGTTGATCAATATATTGTTTCTCAGTCTGCCAAATGCCCAGGAAGCTAGGTAACTGAGGGGATTACACTTGCAAGGAAGACAAAGTTGTCTACCTTCTCTATAGGATTGCCATCTATTGAAATCTCCACATCATCGTTTGCCATGATTCTGCATTTAGCTGTGTTGATTTTCATTCCCCATATACCACATACTTCCACCAGCTTGTTAGTTGATGTTTGGAGTTTTGGAGTATAGGATGGAAAAAGGTGCGTCCGTAAAAGCCAAATGAGCTTGATGAATGTGCGCACCCTGAGCGCGTCAGAATATATTTGTTTACCCAGGCTTTTCTCTAATGATCAACGATATTTATTACTTTTATCAACCTTTTCGTACCAAGTGCACCTTGACCTCAGAATCGCCTCATCAGCAAAATATTTATACATGTTATGTTATTCCTCTTCAATATGTTATTTTTTTCTAATTAAAGTTTCTTCTTTCAAACTCTCCATTTCCATTTCGCTTATTGAGTATGTAAAACATTAACACAGACTAATTTCGTTCAAATATCACATCGTGGAAAATTGTTATGTAAATCGCTTGATATCGACCATACCACTTTTAAATTTGATTTTGTTCCTTATACAGTGGAGATTCTTTGCTTCTTCTGAAGAAAGGCTACCACGTCGTCAGTTCTGATGGATCTCAGGCCATGGTCAACTACGCAAAAAACGGCAGAGAAGAGCGGCAAATCGAAACCTGGGGTAAGATAAACGTTTGCGTTTTCGTTTAGCGTTTTCCTGTCCTGTTCTGAATATCCTCTACCACAATCAGCAAAATAATATTTGAATGAATACATATGTTATCCAAAGGAATATATAAACACGCACACATTGCAGAAAGAACAAATATAAAACCTTTACCACACCCGATTTTATAACGTTTTGATTTCTTATAATCTGTGGATTGGTAAAGCGATAAATGTGTTATGGATGTCGAAAGTATTTTGTACATACAATGCAGTTGGTTATTTTACCTGACTGCTAAGAAAGCATAAATGCTTGTAAGTAAGCAACCAGACGGCCGACGGCTCTAGGTCCTCTCCGAGGGACCTGGTAGTGAGGATAAATGCCTTACCAAAGGGCACTAGCGCACCGCCTTGGTTTCGAACCCGGGTCACCGGATTACGAGACCACCACTGCTTTACCGGCTGAGCTATCGCGCCTCCTGTAAAAAAGGTAATATTACACTTTTTTTTCTCGGGTACTACAATATTTATCGATGCATCTAAACACATACATTTCGAACTATTTGAGTGTTCAACTCAATTTTCTTTTCGTATGATTTAGATATCCTTCAGGCCAATTGGTTGACGCTGAAAGACGACCTTCATGTGTATGGGGGATTTGATGCTGTGTTGTGTTTATCAAGTTCTATGCTCTGTCTCATTGATTCTACACCAAACTTTGACCTTTACCGCCGGTCCTTCGAGAACTTCAAATCCATGCTCAAACCAGGAGGAGTATTTTTGATTGATCACAGGAACATGGACGTCATCATGGACCACGATAGACCTATCAACAAGAACGTTTATTTCAAGGTAGTTCGCTTATTGTAAACTACAGTATCTTAACACAATAAACACAAAGTGGGTAATTAACAAATAGTTCTACTCACACTTCCATATAAAAAGGGCGCTTGCATGAGTCAACACTATCCACACAAATTCAAGTGGATTATTTGATCATTTAAATTGAGTAGTATGGTTTATTCAAATACTTCACCTCACTTAACAATTAACAACGAAACCCTACGGTAACTAAAGTAATTACGCATTCCTAAAACAGGATCAAAAAATATCTTAACATATTGCACTAAGAGATTTTGCTACAAAAAGACAAACTAGAAGGAAAGGGATTGAGGATAAAGTTGCAAGACCAAATCTTAAGTTTACGTGTAAAGTCACAAGAGACGTAGCATTCATGTAGATGGCAATTTAATTTTCAATGTGCAATAGTATATCTAATTAAATTTAATTCTAATATTCTTCAATCTGCAACAACAACAAATGGACACTCTTTTACTGTTCAAAATTGTATAATAAACCATTAATTAAATACGATAGGATACATATCAAATTAAAGAAAATGCAATACTCTTACGATCTCAATCAAAATCGAACTTGTCACACTTATATGGACAAATTTATTTGACAGTAAGAATATCCAAATACGACAATTGCAAAAATAAAGCAAGTATCCATGCGAATCTTCATGTTCTTTCTACGTGACATTACATTCTTTTTCAGCAATGAAAACAATGAATGAGAAACAATGTGGATTGAGCTACGGATATCTACTGTAGTTTTAGGACTACATGATTTTGACAAGAATGGACAAAATGCACCTCCTTTTCACCTAAGTTTTAGAATTGTATTCAAATGTAACATTCTGTGAACGATTTTCTCTTTACCTAAGTATACTCTTTGTTTTTTCTTTCTTCTTTTTCTCATTTCCACCTCTTCCCATTGTGTTCTTTTTCATACTCTCCTCTTCTCTTTTTTTTGTATTGCTCTTGTGTGTGTGTGGTTGTATGCATATTCGTGGTTGATACCGGCTGTAGTTAATGTAAGTTTTTTTTATCTTCTAAAAATACATACCTTTTAAACTTTATTGTTGTGGCAATTTGATGTAAATGTTTTGTTGAAGAGGGCGCTACAGAAAATAATTTTGTTGTCAGATAATTCTAAACTCAAATTTGAAAGAACACACAATTCAAATGACAAAATCATATTTCTTTGATCAAAAGCGGTTCAGAGACGGCTCATATATCCATAAATATAACCATTTCTAATAAGTGTCGGGCACCAAAAATGTTCGATAACTTTGAACCATCCGTTGAAAAGACGAAATACCGCGTTTATTCTGCCAATGTTGGCTTTTTTGTGGCTTTTCGTGTTCGTTATAATACGCACAACCAGCCGGCCCGTGTATTGTCAATTAATTAATTAATTCACGGTCACCGTTGTTTGAGAAATTGGAGCAGAATTATTTTGATCATATTTCATCTAAATTTCACACATTGTGGGGTCTAAAATTACCTTCATAGTAATTTGAGTACTTAAAAGGGCACTAGAAAATGTCAAAAATAAGAATAAGATTTAAAAAAACATGCTCTTTGAAAGCATTTGCGATCTTAATCAAGAACTCAATTATATCTTTAAGTTTTTTCTTTGAAAGGGGCCTCATTTATAAGCAAATATTTCCTCATCGAGATTCTGACCTATTTTGTATTCTGTATTATTTTATAGTATTTGTGTATGATGTCAAATAAATTGATTTGAATTCACAATCATGGACATGCCACATAATACTTCTATTGCTCATCAACATAAATTTAGCAAAATGATGGCCAATATTTCCTTCAAGCAACCCCCCCCCCCCCCCGCCTACCTCTCACGCAGAACCTCCTATTCTGTTTGTTTATTGTAATTCAAGTCTCATTTCATACATTTTTTTCATGCATACTCTTGCCTAAAGTACAACACTATATCTAAAATGGCATCGGAGGTCTGCAAAAATCCAGGAAAACCGAATGTGACGAACATTACATACGATATGATCCAGGGATCCGGTGAAAGCGATAAATGTGGTTCACGAAACGGACTCATTGAAAAGTAAATATTTTATTTATATACGTCTTTTTCTATTGGTTGCTTTCCCGTTCCTCATTTATGTTCTTGACAAGTTTAAGTTGCATGTTATAGATGGTTTGTTGCTTTTGCAGACCCAACAACATGAAGTTTCATGAAGTTATCTCTGTCTCTCTGCGATGATCTGAAAACAGCGATATATTTTTTGTTTTACAAGGAAAGTCCCAAATTGTAATGATTGTAGCGTTGATTTGTATTACTACTATAATTATCCAAAAAAAAGTAGATGTTTTGTTAATTGTAATCGCCATTATTTATTCACCCCCTCCACCTTGTTGTGTTTACGCATTCTTCATTGTCTTCTTGTTCTTCTTCTTTTCTTTATTTGATTCAATCAAGAACGAAAGGTGTAACATGTTTGATGTTGCAGATGAATAAAAACACTCATTGTTCAAACATTATTAGTAATACTACCTCTATGAATACTATTACTACTACTATTACTACTACTACTACTGTTACTGGTACTACTAATACTACTACTTCTACTAGTACTACTACTTGGAATGATAATGATGATAATGAGAACAATGGCAATACTAAAAAGAGAGAGTAATTCTCTATAATCAATTAACCCCCCTTTTTTTTTTACACAGAGTGACGATCCCATTGCAACCCATCCGTGCAAAGAAATTTGCCAGCATTCTAGCTGAGGTTTTCGGAGAAGATTGTGAACACGCCCTCTACGCCGATTTCAAGCCAATTAAGGAGGTTGATTTACCAGCATATTATCAATATGTCTTTCAAAAGACAAAGTAGAACAATGCATCTAATTTCGTAGTCATTTAACCCTACTTAATCATTTCAACTTTCACTCTACCCCGGGTTTTTCTTTCTTATTAACCGGCTACATGAAACTGGAATTTGATCGTAGCTTTGGTGGCCCCTCCTTGTAAATCGCAGCTTGTTTGCGCTCGCGTTATCAAAAGTGTTGGCGTTTCTATGTTTGTGCCATCTGTGCATTTAACTTATCCGAGGCGAGCTATAACCCAACATTATTGTGGCATGTGGCAAAAAGGCACTATGTTTGTTGTAGAAATTTCAACCATCATAGATTATGTTACTTCTTAATCTATATTTGGACAAAGACACTAATCCTGAATCTGTTCGGTTTGCCCAACTTCTGGAGGATAATAACCCGGTACAGCATGTTTGAGGCAGCACACATATGTCGGGACATAAATGTAGAATCCAGTTTTGAGAAAAAGTCATGTCCCATAGAGAATACACGCAAAAATTGATAAATTGATATGCCTCCTTAACTCGCAAAAATACGCCATGATGCTTTTGTCAAAATGAAAAATTGTGTCAACTGCATTTGTAAAAAATTGTCTCAGCTAAAACATATCAAAATTTGAAGAAAAAAAAATTAATATTTACAGAGATACAATCAATTTTCCAAAAATCTGCTCACGTCATAATATGCAAATTGAAATTTTGAGTTCGGAGGCGATTATGATGACGTCATGAGTTAATTGAGGGTCAAATGAGACATGAAATCATATCTCCAACTCATAATCTATTTAAATATTTAAAAAAATTTTTTTTTTCATCCATTCTGAAGAGTTTCAATGAATTTTGTATAAGCATGTTTTTGCACATGTAATGTGGATAAGGATAGCGCAGGTCCGCGCGTGCTGTTAATTTTGACGGACGCTAATTGCGTTATTACTGGTCAGAAAACGGTGAACAAGGTATCAAAATGCTTGGAAAAATATATTAAATATGATTAAAGAGAAAATTTGGCGATTCTACGCTGAAAAATGCCAGTACGCACGGGTAAGCGTGGACATGCGCACGCATAAGTGCTCGCTTGCAAATTTTGAAAATGCTTCAAATGGCCAAAAACGTATGCAAACAAAATTTGGGACGAATCGGAGCATTATACAATTTTTATGCGCATGTACGTGCGCGTCGAGGTGCGCGCACAAATTTTATTGACATTGTTTGTCGACCTTTGACCTGAAGTTGATGTATACCAAATATGGTTGATTTTTGATATCTCGTTATCGAGATATGATAATGACCTGATTTTTACAAAATGGCGCCTGGATGACGTCACGATGACCCCATGACCTTGAAAAAGGTTTCGGGAACTTGATATTATAGGGCCTGATGACTGACAGAAATTTGAAGGAAATTGACTTAGTCGATTTCGAGTAAAAGTGTACCTCAAAAAGTGTACGGAAGGAATAAAAAAAAACTAGACATTTAAATCGTCATGGGGACGATTTAGGTGGTCTGTCTTCAATTCTTATGATCATGTTCATCTTCAATTACCTAATAAAATGATGTTAATGTAAAATGATATATTAAGACAGAATTGATGAATGAAGTACTAATGAACTGATGAACTGATGGATTGAATTGATGTGAAATGAACTGAATTAATGAGCTAAACGGATGAACTGATGAACTGAACTAAACTGATGAGCTGAACTGATGAACGAAATATTTAGAAATTATCATGATGATGCATACTGATCATGATCAAATTTAATGCAAAAAAATATCAAAATAAGTAGGCCTAATGAATATGACACAAAGTAATGAGAAATGAAGTACCTGATCATGATCACGATTTGCATGATGACGAAAATGATAATCATGATGATAATGTTCATGATGATGAACATCAAGGGTGTCGATTTGTATCCGTGGTTGGGGGGATGATAGGTGTCAAAATATTTTCGGCAATGGATCAAAGCAACCAAAGTGGTAGAAGCGTGTGGCAAGTTGTACCCCTCCCAAGCGCGTAGCCAGGATTTAAATTTAGGGGGGCGGTAGTGAGCACGCGAAGCACGGTTCCTAGGGGGTTGGGTGCAGGGAGGGGGAGTCCCCCCCCCCCGCGCAAAGCGCGGAAGCTTTGACGTTTCACTAAATTATTAGAGAAAGAAGACGATTCGTTGGACCGTTCTCGACTCTTAATCCTTGTTTGAATCAAATTCCCCTTCCTCCGCGCGCAGCGCGGTAGCTCTGACGTTTCATTAGATTATTAAAGAAAGAAGACGATTCGATGTACCATTCTCGACTCTTAATCCTTGTTTGAATCAAGTTCCCTTTCCCCCGCGCGTAGCGCGGAAGCTCTGACGTTTCATTAGATTATTAAAGAAAGAAGATGATTCTATGTACCATTCTCGACTCTTAATCCTTTTCTGAATTCACTTTTGCCCATTCCTGCACGAAGCGCGGAAGCTTTCACATTTTATTACATTATTAGAGAAAGAAGACGATTTGTTGTATCGTGTCTTTCATGAATTCAGTTTCCCCCCTACCGCGCGAAGCGTGGAAGCTTTAATGTTTCAATAAATTATTAGTAAAAGAAGACGATTAGTTGTATTGTGTACTTTGACGTTTCATTTGATTATTACTATTAATCCACGTCTGAATTCAGTTGCCCCCCTAACAGCTTTGCCCTGTTCGCTAAATTATTATAAAAGGAAGACGATTTGTTGTACCGTTCTCTATATTAATCCTTGTCTTAATTCAGTTTCCCCGCTGAAAATAAGTTGTGTCACAAATAAGTTGTGACATAATAATCTTTCTCCAAGAATGAAAAATGTTTTAGGAAATATCAGGAAATAAAATGAGTGAAAAAAAAAATAAATAAAGATACAATGACGTGAATTTTAAAACGGGTGAACGGAAACAACATAACAACTAGTGAATTATTTTATAAGTCATACTAATGTCCGGAAATCTTTCTCCTTGTCTCCGATCTCATCACGAAATCGTCACAGAGTTCACTGTCCAGGATTGTCTGATGTGCATTGCAGATTGCTACTTTTGTGCTTCGTTGCTTTTGATGCTGCGTCTTTGCATTTGGCGCACTGCATTTCTATGATGCTGTTGATTGAACAAATTGAATAAATTCATCAATTCCTGATGAATCCGTATGAGCGAGAATTCAATTTATTCTTGTCTCATATACGGTTGTCTTATTTACTTCGTATATATGTATGTATTATGAAAATGAGATAGCAAAATGTGTATATTGATGGTCATCTTGCGAGTAATAACCATTAACTACTGTCATCGGACTCTCATCATTAATTTTTCTCTTCATTTTTTTATATTTTTTTATGGTGAATTATTGGGGGGATGATTGTACAGGCCATCCCCCCCACCTGGAATATTGGGGGGGATATATCCCCCCCCCCCATCCCCCCCGGGATCGACACCCATGATGAACATGATGATGATGATGATGATGATGGCGATGATAAAGATGATGATGATGATCATCATCATGATGATGTCGATGTGGATGATTATAATCATTATGATAATGATGATGATCATGATCATGAGCGTGAACCTGACATCTAATTGGAAAAATGAGGGGTGATTTAGATAACATTTATTCTCAGCTAGAACATACTCGAAAATCAACATTATCCAAGCAGAAATAATGGCGATATTGCTCGCAAAAAACAGGAATGTAGAATCCAGATTTGAGAAAAAGTCATCTTCCATGGGGATTACACGCAAAAAGTAATGGATCTAGTGATGTAAGGGTTTGAGTTTGAGTTTTGAGTTTGAGTTTATTAACAACAAAAATAATAACAAGTAAAACATAATGTATCAAGCATGATTACATAAAATATAACAATATAACACAAGATCAACAACATAACACATGAATAATATAAATATTGTTTTACAAAGTATGTCGTATACAAATGGAATAAAATATTATGTGTACACTTGTGTTGTTAAAGGGGGTACCAGAAGTTAGCACAAGTGCTAGTCGAGTCTGGTTCCCTGTCTTTGGCAAGAATTTTAAAACTTTTTTTTTTTTTTTTACTATACTACATTATATACATGTAACATAAACTATATAAGTAAACAAAGAAATAGAATAGTCATTTAGAAATATTCTTTACTTAATATACATGAAAGTCAAACGTGTGTCGACTTCCGTATCAAAACCAAACATACAGTAAAATAAAAAATATATCATTATCTAGTGATATTTTTAGAAATTCTCTAATCTGAGATTTCTTTTTGCCATTTTAAGAAGTCTTAACTTTTGTTTAACTCAAAGTATTTAGATGTTTCGTTAACCCCTTCCGAAAAGCATTTTTAGATCGTATTCCTCTTAAATCGTATGGTATACTATTCCATATTTTCACGCCCATAAATTATATTGAAAATTGACCTTGTGTTGTTTTGCATTTAGGCAGATATAGGTGTCCTTGTTCTTAGCCCATTGTGCCATATCTGTGCTCTATTACCTGACAGTATTCAATTAAGGAGTGAGGAAGATTGCCATTTAATAAGTCATAGATGAAGGTTGAGACGGATAGGAAATGAAGGTTGTAAATATTTAAACAATTTATCTTTTGGAACAAGGGTTCCGAATGGGTACCTCTTGGGCTAAAAGTTATCGCTCTCATTGCCATTTTCTCGGTAAGGAAAATACAATTCAAGTTGGTTTTGTATGTGGTTCCCCATACTTCAATTCCATACAAAATATGTGGCTGGATTAACGCTTTGTATAATAGCACCAAAATGTTCTGTGGGACATAATGCCTTATTTTGAACAAAATTCCGACTTTTGAACGAATATTTCGATTTACCATTTTTATATGTTCAATCCATGTGAGATGCTTATCAATTTGTAGTCCTACAAAAGATGCCTTATCTACTTCAAGTAATTTAGATCCAGATATTTCAAGAGCACCTTTTACTTGGACAGATCTCCTTTTGCCCTTTATTATCATATAATTTGATTTGCTTAGATTAATTGTGACTTTGTTGGCATAACACCACAGCTGGACCTTATTCAAATCCGTATTCACCTCATTCATATCAATATCTTTCTGACCAGTCTTAAAGGTATGGAACAAGTTTGAATCATCAGCAAATAACCTGAAGTTAAAAATTTGTGTAGAGTTTGGCAAATCATTTATATAAATGAGAAAAAGAGTTGGGCCAAGAACAGATCCCTGTGGAACACCGCATCATGTTTTAAAATATTGAGACATTGTTTCCCGGTATTTCACAAACTGAAATCTATTGCTGAGGTAATCTGCGAACCACTGGAGCGCAATGCCACGTATTCCGTAATGAGATAATTTACTAATTAGAATGTCATGGTTTATAGTATCAAATGCCTTCTGAAAATCAATGAACACACCAATAGTTAGTTTTCCCTCATCTATTGGTTTCAATAATGCATTTGACAAATTAACAACAGATAACTTTGTACTGTATTTCTTCCGGAAGCCATACTGATGTTGCTGCAGCACATTGTTCACATCTAAGAAATCCATCAACCGACTATTAACTATTTTTTCAAAGATTTGTCCAAGTACTGGTAATACAGAAATTGGCTTGTAGTTTCCTGGGATGTCTTTTGGCCCTTTCTTGTAAATTGGTGTTACTTTTGATATTTTTAAGGCATCAGGAAATTTACCTTCCTGTAAAGACAAATTAAATATGTGAGATAATGGTAAACTAATAAAGTGACTTGCTTCTCTAAGCAGTCGCGCTGATATGTTATCATACCCACATGACTTGTTAACATCTAAGGCAGAAATGTGATTCTCAATTTCTTTTTCAGTCACTGGTTTCCAAAAGAGAGTTTTACTCAGCTTAGGTCCGAGATATGCAGTGTAATCTGCATCATTCTGTGGTATTTTATCTGCCAGGTTTTTTCCAATATCAACACAGAACTTATTAAATTCAGAAGCAATCTCATGATCATCTGTTATCACCCTACTCCCTCCGTTTTTATGAATAGTCAATTTTTCAATGTCGGTACCCTTTCCTGACACTTTTTACCACACAATAACTCATTTATAGTCTGCCACGTTTTTCTGGTGTCGTGCAGGTTTTGTTTTAAAATATCACTATAATAATTACGCTTTGCATTTTGTATAACTAAAGTAAGAACATTCCTAAATTTTGTATATCTATCTCCAGATAGTGAATTAAAATTTGATCTTTTATACTTACAATACAAATTCAGTTTTTTGCGTATTGACTTCAGTATACCTTTAGTTATCCATGGTTTTTGGGCAGTGTTTTTATTTCTGGTTGGTCTTTGTGTTACGATTGGTGCATTTTTATCACATATCTCTTGATATAACTTGTAAAACATGTCATATGCTTTATTCACGTCTTCTTGTCTGAAAACAAGATCCCATCTTGCTTTTGATAATTCTTCCTGAAGCTTTTTATCTTCATAATTCTTAAAGCTATGGGTGGTAGTTCTCCTACGACACGTGTCATTACTAGTAACTGTACAATGCTCAAAAATTACAAAGATAGGAAAATGGTCAGATATATCAGTTTCTATTACACCTGCATGAATTTATGAAGAATTTACATTTGTATATGCATGATCGATCAAAGAAGAAGTCAGTTTTGTAACCCTTGTGGGGGTTGTAATTAATTGCTCTAATCCTAAACAATGCAATGCAGTTTGGAATTTTTCGACCTTCTGATCAGTATCTAAAAGATTGATGTTAAAGTCTCCCATCAAAATGCAATCTACCTTGTCAATTTTCAGATGTGAAATAACATTCAACAAACTATCTTGGAACTCATCCACATCATTGTTTGGTTTTCTGTATATTATACCCACAATTACTCTTTTCTTGACAATACACATTTCAAGCCAAAGGCTTTCTGCATGTGATACTTCAAAATTTAGAGTGGAATATTTTAGAGATGAAAGAATGTATGCCCAAACTCCCCCTCCCCTTGAATCTTTTCTACACTTAACCTCCAATGTATATCCTGGTAAACCCAGTAGTGACATGTTAGACACATTCCAAACTTCTGATAAGCAAATTAAGTGAAATTTAGAATCTAAGTTATCATAAAGAAGGGATAATTCATCATAATTTGTCTGCAGTGACCGAATGTTCACATGAGACAAACTTAATGAGTTCGAAAAGAATTTTCCTAAACCTTTATCAAATGTATCTGGACATAAATTGTAGGAAGAAACTTCAAAGTTAGATCCTTCGTTTTCCATGTATTGGTTATATAGGACATATTATTCAGAAACATCTTAATCAGGATTAATCAATGAGATGAAGCTGAAAATCTCGGTAGTTGACATCATCCAGGCCTACATTGAAGAGGTCATCCGGGGTGCGAAGCACCATATGGCCATTGTCAGTCATCTTGCACACAATTGATCCATGTTTGGATAAAACACCTTTCACCAGTGGGGCCTTTTTTGCTGCCATCAAGAGGGCGTAGCGCATGGATGTTAAATCCTCATTAATAAAAACATCTTTGTGGTCAAGGTTTCCCTTCAATTTGAAGCGGGCGTCATAGAGGGCATCCCGTTTCCTTTTGTTGGCAAAACGGACAAACACCTGTCGAGCGTTGCCTCCTGGTGCTGGCCGTTTTCCAAATCGATGGCAAGATGAAATGTCAGCTGGGCTCATGCCGACTCCCACTGCCTCTGCCACCTTGCATACTTTGATGGCGACCACCTCACTCGACTCCTCCTCTTCACCCGTTGGTTCTTGGAGACCACTTACTCGCAGGTTGTCCATGCGCAGCCTCTGGTCCATTTCGTCTAGCTTGAATTGTGTGCTGAGCACATGCGGATTAATTTGATCCTTTACTGACTGCACACAGGCATCTTTTACCGCCTGTACTATTGCAGGAATCGCTGCCTTGAGTAACTCATGAATAGCAGCAGTAACAATCTGGGCAATATCCCCACCCTTTTCACGTGCCTTCAGAGCACATATATCAAATCATTTACAATTACAAGAGTTGAGTACCCATCCTCCTTCCATGTATAAAACCAGTGCAAAGAGTAATTATCAGAGGTGAATAATAAAGTAAATATGGTTGTTTATTACATTATTTGCGATTCTACGTGATTTAATATTCAAAGGAGATGGTACAGTGAAAGGTCAAAAAGACAACAAAAGTGAAGAAAAAAATTGTTGGAGACGCCCGGACTCGAACCAGGGGCCTCGAGGTCGGAAGTCAAGTGCGTTACCGATATACCAAAACATTTCACAGAGATTACACGTAAACGGAAAAAGGAATTCTTAAATTCCGCTTTGCAAGTGAAATATAAGCATGATCCCGGCATCTGATCGAAAAATAAAGGGCAAATTTGTGATAGCTTATTGTCTCAGCTACAACATACTCAAAGCTCAGCGTAAACGAAGATAAAACGACGGAAATATTACTCGCGAAAAACGTGAATGTAGAATCCAGTTTTGAGAAAAAGTAATGTCCCATAGAGAATACACGCAAAATGTGAAAAATTGACACGCCTCCTTTAATTGCAAAAATACGCCATGATGCCTTTGTCAAAATGAAATATTGTTAAAATTTTATTTGTAGAGAATATTCTCAGCTAGAACATATCAAAATGGAAGAAAATTGATCAATATTTACAGAGATACAATCAATTTTCCAAAAATATGCTGACGTCATAATATGGAAATTGAAATTTTGAGTTCGGAGGCCATTATGATGATGTCATGAGTTAATTGAGGGTCAAATGAGACATGAAATCATATCTCCGACTCATAATCTATCTAAATATGAAAACAAAATTGGGGAGTATCCATCCATTCTGAAGAGTTACAACGACTTTTGTATAGGCATGTTTTTGCCTATGTATTGTGGATATAGATAGCGCAGGTCCGCGCGTACTGTAAACTTTGACGGACGCTCATTGCGTTATTACTTGTCAAAAAAGGGTGAACAAGTTATCAAAATGCTTGGAACAATGTGTAAAATATGATGACAGAAAAAAATTGGCAATTCTATGTTGAAAAAAGCCATTACGCGCGGAAACGCGCGTACATAAGTGCTCTTGCGCAAATTTTGAAAATGTTTCAAATGGCCTGAAACGTGTGCAAAAAAAAATTGGGACCAATTGGAGCATTTAAAAAATGTTGATGCACGCGTACACGCGCGTCAAGGTGCGCGCGCGGAAATTGTTGACATTTTTAGTTGACCTTTGACCTGAAGATGATGTGTACTAAATATGGTTGATTTTTGATAACTCGTTATCGAGATATGATAATGACCTGATGTTTACAAAATGGCGCCTTGATGACGTCACGATGACCCCGTGACCTTGAAAAAGGTTTCGGGAACTTGATATTATTTGGCCTGATGACTGACAGAAATTTGAAGAAAATTGACCAAGTCGATTTCGAGTAAACGTGTACACAAAAAAGTGTACGGAAGAAATAAAAATAAAGAATAAAGAAATAAAGAAAGAAAATTCTAACGAAATCAATAGGTGATCTGTCGTTGACAGACTACCTAATAAATAAATAAAAATAAATAAAGAAAGAAAATTCTAACAAATAAATAGGTGATCTGTCATCGACAGACCACCTAATAAATAAATAATAAATAAATAAAGAAAATTCTAACGAAATCAATAGGTGATCTGTCTTTGACAGACCACCTAATAAAAACGGTGCTTATAAAGCGCTTACCGCCGCAAGACCGACATCGGTCCCATAGGAACTACTAATACGTATTTTACTCCTACTCCAACTAATACTATTTCTTCAACATGAACTAATGCAACTAAGAAGAAGAAACAAGAGCAAAGGGAAGAAGAACGAGAAGAGAAAGAAGAGGGGAAGGTGGCGGGGAAGCAAGAATATCATCAATGTTACTACTCTCATTTCTCGATCTTTACTACTCTCTAATACAAATGTTAGGTTACACCATTAATCTGTGTGGTTGTATTGAAGTGTCGTCGAAAATATTTAGCATGATTTCCTACAAAATCACGCCGATTGTTATGTTTTGTAATACAATTATACATATGGTTATCTTGTTACTATAAATGTACTGATATATTTTGTTTACGTGGCTACATTCACGATAAACATACATGTATTTAGGAATATCTTTTATTTTAGAGTATTTCAGATACACATATCTGTTTGAAAATGCATTTGTAAATGCATTAAATCAATTTCTAATATTTACATTTATTTATTTATTTATTTATAATCTTTTGACAGGGTAGCCCATTCACCAACAAGTAGTGGTCTTCCATGGGGCCCTGAATGAACATATTTACATCGTTTATAACATTTATACAGAATAGTTACAAAAATAATCCTCGTTTGCAAAATAAACATATATCATTAACCTAGTAAACAGTAATGTCAATAGGAAAATATTATTTAAGTCGCAATTATGTGAATAAGTCATGTAAATATTACAGAACATGCACGTAGTGTATGTACGGCTGAGCCATTCACAAATTACAACTTTGTTTAAACAATCTCTTAAATGAATTGACAGAGGAAGCCGTTCTCAATGAATTATCTAGCTTATTCCATTCAAATATGAAAGAAACAATTGGGCTACACTTATAACAATCAGTGTGAAATCTAGGCACACGTAAACATCCACTGTCTATTTGCCTTGTATGATGCTCATGTACATCATTAGGATTGATTAAGCCTACCTGAAGGTAAGAAGGTGCTAAGTTATGAACGCATTTATATATCATCATAACGCGACTTAACTCAAACCGCTTGTCATCCATTTAAAACTTGTGAACAAATCAGCCGACGGTGTGTCATATGTCTTGTTCAATATTATTCTTGCGGCCCTCTTTTGAATTTTTTGCAGCTTAGTTGTATGAGAATGAAATCGGTTCGACCATACAACAGAGCAGTAATCTAATCGTGGCAACACTAGACTGTTATAAAGTAACTTTAAGGATTTTTGAGGCAAAAATCTCTTTGCTCTCTTTATCATGCTAATGTTTTTCTGGGTAAGTTTACATTGAATTTCCCCCCGGTCTCCAACAGAAACAATCTTCTGTGTGCCCATGCCTTCAGCCATAATGCATGGCCGTACAGAGGATTTGTTTATGTTGGGGACCGGGGTAAAAATGAATTATTGATAATTTATTATTTTTTTATTTTTTTTATTTGTGGGAACTGCCCCCTACCCTAGCCCCCGCTGCGTACAGTCATGGTTCAGTGGCAAATCAAAGGCCTCGTAACAGTGAGGCCCCAGGATCAAAACCGTGTCGATGTGCCATATTAGTGCCCTGTTGTGGGGCATTAATCCTCATAACTGTCATTTATGACTGGCAAATGTATGGAAGAGATAATACATGTACAGCAGTATAACGTAATTTACATGACCTATTCTATTGTTGGTCGATTAGACTCTGAAAAGATAGGAGATTACCCCCGAGGACAACTACCTCCGAGGACAATACCCCCCCCCCCTCCCAAGGAAAACTACCCCCCCCCCCCCCCCGTTGAAAATCAGGATTCAATAGCAAAAGACGGATGACACATTGAGAGATGGCTACGAGCCCATTAAATCCCCTGCATGAACCAAATTATATATGTTAGTCATGTGGTATCATATTAACATTTTAAATTCTTGTTAATATTTTTAGTCGTAATTATGTGTTTAGATTACAGGGCTTCAGTTTCTATGTCAACCTCTATGTTGTAAAATCAACAGTTGTGATTGTCATCATGATATTAGTGTATATAGAAACCTAGCGCTCTATACAATTCCTTTTGTTCATATATTTTGTTTAGTCATCCCTTTCCCCTTTTCTCTATAACTTTGTTTTTTCATACGGATACAAGTTTCAAGCAAATAAAGCTTTAAAATAACGACGTAGCCCATAAATATAATTTCTATGTTTTGTATGGATTCAGCACGTTACTTCCATTTCTCATTGTTTCAATTACGTACTGTTGCAGGAAACAATATATCCACTTATAGCCTAGTCATGTACATGGGACTGTGTTGCTCTTTGCTCTTATGTTTGAAAAGTAAATTATATTGAAATTAATTGAGTCAGTATCAAACAGTATTCAAAACGAATACCATCGCGTGAGAAGATACTTCCGAGTATTTAGTCCACGACACACTTTAGAAGTACTTGTATGGGAGAAGAACTATAAACCTTATGCATAACCAGACGTACCATATACAGTTCTATGTAGGCAACGATCAAATTCAAGGGTCATCAATAGTACATTAAACTGCACGTTCATGACCACATACCAAACTGAGTATTACCTTTAATATCGAAATTTACAGTAATACGGCAGATCTTCATCATTCTTTCGCTGTAATGAATACTTGTTACACTTTGTGTTTTTATTCTACCGGAAGCTTTCTTTTTTTAAACAGGGTGGGTCTGGGAACACAGTTTGTTGTTAATTGCTTGTGCCATAATGTGGTGTAGTCACAAGGCGGCGCACATTATTTTGTTTTGTGCTTGCTCAATAAAGCAGTAGTCGCCATATTGTGTTCAACTCGAACCGGGTTGGCCAAACTCTGTGTATACATGGCTCTGCTCTCACTTACACCCGGGAGTATCTTCTCTGCATAAATTACGCTGGTCGGTGGAAGGTCGTTTAAACTTACTCGTGGCAAGTTGGTCCGAGTAAGAGCGTGTGGACAACTATTGGTCTAAGGTTGCGTTTATCTAGCAAATTTTTGGCTAGAATCAGGTTTCTCAAACGTCTTTCAGGCAAATTTAGAAGTAGATAAACGCAAAGCCTTTTTCAAACGTCTTTAGATATGGGCATATCAAAAGACGCAAAAAGGTGCGTTTTCTATGTGACATACAGCCAGAATCACGTTTCTGAGAGATCGATAAACGCAAAGCTGTTTTGTACCTCACATACAAATAGGACCACACAGGTGTTGTGTACAAGCATACGTGTGAAGAAACTGTCTGCTTCCCGGGTCAAACGGAGCTGAGCAGCTGCGAAGAGACAAGGCCTTTATTGTGAATCGTGAAGTGTAGATAAACGCGACATCCCGCAAATCACGATCGTATAGTGGGGTTCGATAGTGGGGTTCGATAGTGGGGTACGATATGTACATATCTAGTGGCAAGCCTAGATAAACGCGCCCTATGTGAAATATGCATGAGGTATTTACTGCTGCCGGGATTAACTTACACCGACTAGCAAAACCCCGTCTGAAGAAGACTAATGAAGTTCACGCTGGAAAGTTTTACATTAAAAAAAAAAAAATCACTCAATAAAACCTGAGAAGCGTGTGTGCTTAGAAGGTCAAAAACATACTTACTGAATAGATTCTTGAGAATAAAATCACAATGGAAAACTTTTTAAAGTGTAAGCAATTCCACATTCGGTAATTACTTCGTTCCGCTTTGAGACAAACATTACTTGCTAAAATAATGATATTCGAGAAAACTCAGACAGAAGAGGGGTCCTAGATGTATATCAAATGTATTTGCATCTGAGTACTTTTCCCACAATTATATTATTAAAATATACTACATTAGCGAAACTAGACAATGCCTAATCATATGTTGTAAATGTAAACATGTAAGACGAGGGGGGGGGGCATATATATATCAACTACTATTGTATCTGGGTAATTTTCCAACAATTCAATCATTTAAATATATTATACTAGCGAATCTAGACAATTCCTAATTTTCTGTTGCAAATGTAAACCCTTTTTTGGAGGGGTAGGGTGGTCACTGGTACGCCAGGCTCTTGTATATTATGTTTTGAATTTCCACATTCGAGTTTCATTTAATTACAATTTGTATACATTTGTTTATAAATCAATGTCTAAATCTAAATAAATGTATTCTAGAATTTAGAACTTAAACTCATCAAAAAATTGCCCCCACAGTGTTTAAGAAAACAGTCATGAACCTCAAATAAACCATAAACAAATATGTTGAGGTATAATGTAGGCCTAGCCTTACTTTGTCTCTCTTTTTGCCACTTTTGTCCCCGCCATTGTGGTTGTGAGCGTGTGTGGAGGGGGACGCATTGCGTTGATGATTGTGGGGTTTAGGGCATGTTTTGGATGGTATTTTGTTAATGGTTTGGGAAAAAGGAAAGGGGTTAAAATGTGTATTATAGCTAAATTCAATAACACAACAAAAAATCGATCGTAATTTTTGAATTGTAGATGTATTAACTTAATCAAACTGTGTCATCATGATGAAAAATAATTATATTTTAAAGGATTATTTGTTTTGTTCTAACATATTTATATTTATATTTATCAAAAAGGAGAATTATTTTATGTTTGCTGCTCCAAAGACAAAATCACCACCCGACATTATATAAACTAAACACATTCTCTTAAGGATTTAATTGTGTGCGGGTATTTTTTTCCCTTATTTTCCTATCTTCTTATTTATATTATGTAAACAATATGGGTGTACTCAAGGACCCTGGTTTTTCAAACACAAGAGAGAGAGAGAGAGAGAGAGAGAGAGAAAGAGACAAAAGAGATACCCTTCGTGGAAACCACACAAATATATATGTCCGATCTCATTATTTATACGATGATATACGGACTGGCACACTCTTTATATTATGTCACAGTATCGTAGGTGAATAAGATATTTCTTACGGCTGGGCTCGTAGTAATGGTAAACGAAAACAAAAATAATTGAAAGGAACATTCTAAAAGGAAACGAACGGATATTGAAATCATTTGTAAAGATGTTTATGCTGGTAGGTTTTACATTAAAAAAGATCCGTATCAGGACAATTATCCCCTGCAATATCACCCCGGAAAATAACCCCCAAGAACAACTATCCCCGGGAAGTTAGCACCCGGAGATTTACTCCCCGAGGACAATTCAATTTCAAATGATCTTTTTTCTGATGCAAAACATAATACAAGGAATATGTATATTACAAACAAATATATACAATGAAACGACAAATATAATAGAAATAACACGAGAAAAGAGGAAACGAACTTGAAGCAGACCTTGTTAAAGTGTTAGTTCCTCAGATGCTGTTTTACAATTTATCTTGAACGAAGTATGCTTAGAAAATCAATAAATTAGCAAATACATAGGAAGAAATTATGATAATTTTTTTTGGACAAAGAAATAAAAAATAAAAGAGAGGATGATATGGAGGAAAATAGTTGAAGGCAAAAAGAAAGAAAGATACAAAAGGGAAAATGAATGATTGCAAAAGCTCTAGAAAAAGTAGGTTAGATCAGTAAAACGAGGGAGAAAGGGATTGAGTCGAGGGTCAAACAAACCGGGATTCATGTACAGGTATAGCAATGTCAACAATTAATGCAGCTGACCGGCGACGGCACATACATTCATGCATACGTGTTTAGAAAATTAATTTTCAGCTTTATTTGTAATGTGTATAGACGAATCTTTGTTTAAGAGATGGATATATGTTATTTCAAAATACTGGACCGGTGTAAATAATTGTGTTTTTTTTTGTGTGCGAAAGCTGTTCTCATTCGAGGAGTATGGAAGTGGTTCGACTGTCTGGTGGGGCATGAATGTTTTTTTATTTTTTTTATTTTATTTTTTTAAATGAAGAAAATCGGGAGAGGTAACTAGCTTTTATTAGTTGGGACATGAACATACCGAGGTACCAATCATACGAATCATCAATTTTCAGAATGTGGTATTGTACACAATAAGTGGTAAGTGTGGGGATGAAAGTAGACGTTATGGATTATTTTCAATGCACTCTTCTGCAAAATTGATATTCGATGAATTAAAGTCTTACAAGGATTTCCCTATGCTAACATTAAACTGCACGTTGTAGTCATAACACTACATAAATAATAATCGAAAATAAATGCCGGAAGAATGTCAACATCGTATTTCAAAGCATAATATCACGTAGTAGTGGATCTCGCATGTGATAATCACCCCCATATATTCTAACATCGTCTAATGGTACGGTGGTTGTTCCACACCTGATCAAATGTAATATACAACCAACATCACGGTGCATTTGTTAACTCAAACAAATTAATGTGATATATAAATAACGATTCCAACCTACCTCTTTTACAAAGTTGTATTCACACCCCTTGTAATTGTGATGTTTTGTGTTCTTCGTAACTCAATAATAAAAAGGTGGACTGGTTGAATTCTGACCTTGGATGAATAATATCAGATTTCAGCTTTAATATGTCACATTCCTAAGACACATACATCGAGACAAACAGATTTAAAGCAAATATAAGTACTGATCCCATACCAATACTTTGGATTACCTTTAATCTGATTTATCAGTTTAAATTGGACATTTAACTGCATTTTAGTTGTTAACTTTTGATTTGCCTTGACTTTTGCCATGGATAGCCTCTTCATAAAATTTCCCAGGTAGAAAATCAATGTAGAGGATTGTATTTATTTATTTATTTGAACTAAATTCGTCAAGATTTGGATGGAATATCATTACATAACATCATTGAAATAAGTGTAGCGGCCGTTGATATTTATATGAGATATTATTAATGATTATAAAAATACAAGCAACCAATATCTTAATTCAATGATCCTCAAGATCAACAAAGTCTTTTCTGTGGTAAGTCATTGAAATGTTGGCTGCCGTAACCTAAAGACAATCAATTTTGGCAGAAACAACAGATGAAACATAAACCATGAAAAATATTGCAACATGAAGATAATTGTTCGAAAATACTGATGATAAACTAACATGAAATAGTGATCCTGGAAGCAGATATTTTACGAGCATGAATATGATGCTAACATGCAAACATCCTGAGTAAGCAAGAGCACAAGCTGGACTTAATTAGCTATCGATGTGTAGGAATCAAGGGCGGGGGTACACGCTAGCCTTTTGACAAGCAGTGGCGGATCCAGGGGGGAAACTAAATTCAAACAAGGATTCAGAGTCGAGAATGATACAACGAATGGTCTTCTTTCTCTAATAATTTAATGAAACGTCAAAGCTTCCGCGCTTCGCGCGTGAGGGGGGGGGGGGGGGGGGGACTGAATTCAGACGAGGAATGAGAGTCGAGGATGGTACAACGAATCCTCTTCTTTCTCTCATAATTTCATGTAAGATCAAAGCTTCCGCGCTTCGCACGTAATGGGGGAGGGGTGGGACAGCAAGCTGCCCGAATATGAATTTTTGATATCTTTTCTCGTTTATTTTGGTGATATATAACACTTTCACAAAATACATGTTATGCACAAATTTTTGCTCGCTCGCTTCGCTCACTAGCCGAATTGTGAAACCAGAAAATTACTTTTTTTTTTTCGGGCAAGAGGCTTCAGCCCCCCCCCCCCCCCCCCCGATAGAAATGTCAACAATTGTACCGGTATGGTGCTTCTAAGATGACCTTGTCAGTATTGGTATGTTGAGTTGAAAAAAATGGTCTCCACACTTTCCAAATTTCCGCCCCACCCCCCCCCCCTCCCTATTTGAAAATCCTGGATCCGTGCCTGACAAGGCCTCGTGATTCTGGCTATATTCCACCCCTATCAGCGGCTGAGAGGAGTCTAGAGACCCGGGGTGAACGGGTGATCGAGTTAGTCTGCAAGCACAAACCCTGGTCAGTCGTAAAAGTGAGTCTGCACTATAAGACTACCATAGGCCCTGCACTGTAGCTGCTCCTGACACAACCAGTAGTAGCTGGACTAGGCTTCTCTCAAGGCACAATGATTTGTTGATAAAGTGTCAAATTAGGGTCTGTGCTTGCAGACTACGATCGAGTGGCTTGGCCACTCGCTCTGGCGTTCACTCTGGTTTTCGGGATTAGTCTCTTTTTAGTCGCTCGGCGTCTATCAGACATGGGGCCTTGTCTAAAGGCTAGGTACACTTGTGAATGGCAAACGCCTATAAACTATTACACAACAACAAGTACGTCGATCTATTATATCTGTAGGCAGGGTTTTGGATCGATATACAACTCAGGGGGGGGGGGTCTAGTTTAATATAAAATTATTGACAGTGGGCTTACACCACACACAGAACTGTACTGTGCTTTAGCATTAAGCCCCACTATTTAGCATCAGATTGTTATTTTGTTATTATTATTCTTATTGTTATTATTATTATATATATATATATATTTTTTTTTTTTGTGGGGGGGGGGGGTGGGTTAATTGCAGTGTCATATTTTCACTCTTAATTCGTAATACTCATTCATGATACCTATCTAGATAGAGATAGCAGGCTGATGATTATATTTTGTGTTCATCAGTGAGATTTTCAAAGCGTGGAACAAGTTTCACATTTATATGGAAATGTCTATACTATCCATGAATGTGCATTGTCAATTAGACGCTACTAGTCTGTGATTCACTAATCAGGGTAAACTATGAATACCATCGCGTGAGAAGAAACTTCCGATAACAATAGTCGACGATTCACTTTGGAAATACGATTTTAATGAGAGATAACAAGTTCAAGGGTAACTGGTGGTGCGTGAAACGGCACATTATAATCATAGCGCTAACACAAACAGATGCTCGAACACTCATGCCCAGATGCTCGAACAATGATGCCCGAGGAAAATGTGTGTGTCTATGTTATGTACTGTTGTGTAAGGGATTAGGTGTTATAAATGTCTGGGGAGAGGTACACAAAACCGAGCATGCGACAAGTCGTTATTCCACAGTAGAATTGTAGCCTATTGACTCCAAACTTTGGAGTAACCAAGTCGTTACATATAAATAGTCCGTGGGCCAGAAGGGGGCTACCGTGCACCCCCCCCCCCCCCTATGTTCCTACTTCTTGGGTGTCATTTTGTTCATTGGGATCCGTTTTATCAGAAAAAAGATGATCCCAAGAGCAAAAATCATGTAGACAATATTGTTTTGCCCCTTATTTGAGATATGTAAAAATGTCAGTTTTTCGTGATTTGCACACTTTCTTAGGGTTTGTGAATTATGTGCTTACATTTTACCCTGTTTCTCAGCAGATATAAATCTAATCTCCACCATATTGATAAACAATCTTTGTAAATCATACAACAATAGGTAGACCAAATTATTGTAATTTATTCTATTGTCTTCAACTATTAATGACGTCATAAATTTGCATATATTTTAATATGCAAATTTCTGTCTCAAAACCTGTAAAAATCACCTAAAAGTTGTATTTTGTCTGCTACTATCATGAAATAAGTTGTATTGTCGCCTAATCCGGTGTAAAATTATTCATTGACATGGTATCTGATGTTCCCGCCAATTTTGTTCAGTATCATTCAACCCCCCCCCCCCCCCCCCCCCCCCCCCCCCCTAGTCCATGGGCCAGACCAGATATTGGTACCACCAGAGGTGGCAAAACCTTTGTACTATTTTTTTGTTTGTTGGGCATATATACGTGTAAAAAGTTGTGATAGCATTTCCGAATGGACAGCTTAGTCATATAATCAGCAGTTTCCATGGCAACACAACAATAAAACCGGTATTATTCAAAGAAACAGTTAAAGTCATTTAAAAATTATAAAAACACTTTTGAAAGCGTAAAAATGTACAGGTTAGAATACCTCTCCATAAAGGAAAGTAATGAAATGCAAATTACATTACCATTTATAACGGTTGCCATGGTAACGACCCCAGAATAGCCTAAAATCAAGGATTTTTGAGTAATTTCAGTAATATATTACACAATATACTCATTCAAGACAAGTTAAAGTCCGCTTTCCAAAATAATGACAAAACTATATGACTAATACATCATATAAGCCAAGAATATGCTATATAGTACCTTCCCATTGTTACCATGGCAACATGAATTAGAGTTAACAAGATGCCCTGTACGGTACTATATGCCATATTTTGGCTATATTTTGGCATTGGAGAGGTGTTAAAAGTTCATTTTGGTGTCTGTATCCAGGTTTTCAGGCCCAGAGAATGAAAGCTAGAATACCTCACCATGAAGAAAAGTATTGAAATGCAAATTACATCACCATTTATAACGGTTGCTATGGTAACGACCCCAGAATTGCCTAAAATCAAGGATTTTGGAGTAATTTCAGTAATATGTAAGACATTATGCTCATTCAAGACAAGTTTAAGTCCCCTTTACTAATTATTGAAAAACTATATGACCAATCTATCATATAAGCCAAAAATATGTAATAGTACCTTCCCATTGTTACCATGGCAACATGAATTAGAGTTAACAAGATGCCCTTTTGGCTATATCTTGGGATAGGAGAGGTTTTGAAAGTTCATTTTGGTGTCTATACCCATGTTTTCAGGCACAGGGAACATGGCTAAAGCATTATTTTGGACATTAACATAGGACATCACCGCTATTTTTCATACATTTGCATAAAATCAGAGCAAAATGTCCATAAAAGTATTCTGCCACTGCATATTACAAGCTGTTTCTTAGGGTTTAGAAAGATATAACATTGTGATGACTACATTATATGCCAGAGAACTTAATCATTTTGATTATATGCAATGCTGGAACCAGCACAGATTTATCTCATGAATGACCATTTGTTTGCTATTGTATCAAAACTGTGAAGAACCTGGGATGTATATCTCTTAGCATAATTATGCACACTGTGGTCACCTATTGAGAAGATGTTTCAAGATGCTGGACTGAGGGACCTATGTGTAGAGTCAGGTGTCATTGCTTTTAGCTTTGTAGCTGGAGTGATGGAATGCTGCAAGTACAACCGTGCAGTAAAGTTTTTGTACGAGGCATTTATGCGACAGGCATGGAAAGGCTTCCTGTCTAGAAACTAACCACACTGACGACCAGGTACACCTGGAAGAAAGCCTCAGAGTCGTGAACGGCCTATCTGAAGAGGTTTCTCAAGCTGCTGGCTGTGAGATGATTGAGAATCAGTCCTTTGAACCCATCTTCAAGCTGTTTGATGTCTACCTTGATTACCTGATACAGGAGAATCGGACCCTCTCGGCCTTCTGGATGTCATATGTGGACATTGTCGAGGTTCTAGGTCTGGTTTGGGCATCTAGAGAGGGTGTCTGGGTGCTGCACCTCGCTTTAATTCGTGCAATGATTCCCTGGTGCTTCGCCGACGACAAACTGAACTATGCACGCTTTCTTCCCTACTATAGTTATTATGCACATATAAAAATATGTCCCGGCTGGCCAATTGATCATCCAGATGTGCATGAACAATTCAAGCACGGCCAGAGATTTTCTGTACAACTGGGTAGGACATCTATGGCAGAATCCCAGTCGACCAGAAAATTGAAGAAACCATCAACAAGGACACACAGACCACTGGGGGGGGGGGGGGGACAAAAGGCTTCAGCCTAAAACCAGGAGCTGACAGTAGGTACTACCTGACATCTGAATACAGAAGCTCATATTATTTTGAAGGAGTTGAGAGACATGGTCAGCAGAAACAGTTAACAGCACTTCAATCATCCGGACCTGCAACTAAGCCGGATAAGAAAAGATGAGACCGATGTTTGTTCATTTGTGGAACTATTCGAGAACAGCTGAGCTCGAGCCATGATGAAACGGAGTTGGTCAACTTGTCTACTGTAACCTGGCCCCACCAGTTTATTTCCAATGACCTGCTGAAAGTTCACAAAGTTGGAAAAGAAGCATACCGAGAAGATCGTTTGGAAAAAGAGCAACCCACGGTAAACTTTCATGACAAGATGAAAAAAGAGAGCCTGAAGACCTTCCTCAACATCAATAAAAAGCAAGATGGTTACAAAGCTAAAGGGAATCAGGTAATTGTGAAGGCAGACCGAAACCTCTTTGGGCGCATGATCATCATTGCTCACAGCAGAGCGCTATATGTAATAGAGAGGTTCTAGCACGCACACTCGGACCAATACCGTGGTCACTGGCAACAGCTTTGCTCTCTGCGCAAGACAAACAGAGCTGGAGAAAATTGTGTCACCAGCAGCTTGTATCATTGATGGAATGAGCCTTGTCCATAGACTCAAAGGGGATGGCAAGTCATTTGCACATCTAACAGATGCTGCACTGATGCTAGCTCTGCACGAAGGCACTGATAGTGCCAGGATTGATGTCGTGTTCGATGTCTACAGGGATGAGTCCATCTAAAATGCAGAGAGATGCAACAGAGGTTCCATCGCTAGAACTGCAGTGGAAGAACATTGCTCCTTGTAACAACATTTTGCAGTGGAAAAAATTCCTGAGAAACCCTGAAAACAAAAATAAGCCTCATCAAATTCTTGGTCGATCAGTGGAAGCAGCCTGCAGAGAGGGAGAACTTTCATGATAAGTCACTTCATGTGGCGAGTGGAGAAGCACTAATGCTGACACACGAATGCTTCTTCATGCCTGGCATGCTGCGGAGGATGGACACAGATCCATAGTAATCACAGCTGAAGACACAGATGTGTCGATAATATGTGTCTGTATTTAATATGGTGCTGTCCCATGGCGCCGGCTAAGCCCAAATGGGCCCATAACATTAGATTTAAATGACAAGCGGTGAAAATCTCTCGGGCCGCAGAGATTTTATTTTTGTTAAATTTTTCCACTGTGCTCTCATCGTTTCCATTCCGCCTCCATACTGGTTCCTTACCGCTTACAACGTGCTCGTACCAGCTAGTGTCACCGTACCTGTTGGCCTGCCCGGAACGCACCCATAAAAGGGACGTTCGCTTGGCCTTGAAGACGTCACACACGGTATAAAAAAAGCTGGGCACTTACCCTAGCTACAGGTCACACTTCAGTTCTCGAGTTCACGGATGTACGTCCTCATCGTTCTTCTCAACAATTATTCATAAATCTTCATAATTCTTCATAGTGAAAGTGAAAGGAGCAATTTTCCTATGTACAAAGGGGCACTTCTAGGGTACTTCAAAAATGGGGGGGGGGGGCACTGTGCACAAACGGGTCCATAACAGCCTCGTACCCCCCCCCCCCCCCCACACACTTCGTGGTCAGAATTACCGCATGCGTGTTACCAAAATGTCCGGTAAAGGGGTACTTTTCTCGCACCAAAGTCCGGCTCGTACATACACAAAATTGACTTTACACACCGGACTTAGGGGGTGTTTTCAAAAGGAGGGAACACGTTCAACACGCATATGCGTACCCTAAACACTGAGTGGGGGAGGGGGGGCCCTCGTACCAGCCCACCGTCCTTATATATACCGTCCTCTTATAGTCCTCATACCGGGTTCTCACCGTGTGCCACCGCTTGTACCCACACGGCGAAAGTTTTGGGCATGCCCACGACTTTTGCTGGGTCTCGCCTGGTCTCTTTGGCCACTAACAGGCCCTTACCGTGCATGGTCTCCGCGACCACTCAACGCCCCGCCGTGTGCCCTCATCGTTTTCCACCGACCACACAAAATTTACCACACGGTAGGCTTAGCCGGCGCCATGGGACAGGTACTTTTAATATCAAGAAGCTGACCTGCTTTCTGAGAAGTCTGGCTGGACAAAGAACCGCATCGGGTACATTTATGTTTGCAAACTTGAAAGCTTTCTGGGTGAACATGTCTACCAGTCTCTAACCCCTACCTTTACTGGCTTTTGCGTTTGTGCGTTTGCAGGACGTGGATAGCTGGGTGCACTGGCGTACCTATGGGGGGGGGGCAGGGGGGGGGCAAAGTGCCCCCCTGACGGGCTCCAGGGGAAAAAAAGAAAAAGGGGAAAGAAAAGAAAAGAAAGGAAAGGAAAGAAAAAGAAAAAAGGAAAAGGGAAGAAAAAAAGGAAAGAAAGAAAAAAAGAAAAAATGGAAAAGGAAAGAAAAAAGAAGAGAAAAGGAAGAAAAAGGGAAAAGAAAAGGAAAGGAAAATAATGGGGAAATTAAAAAAAAAAAGACCATGGCCGTACGCACCAGGGGGGGGGGGGGGGGGCAGTTAACCCCAGATATTTTGAAAACGTACAGTTTTTTTCCTGAAAATGTAGTGTAGGCCTATACCAAATCCTTCAATTCTACTTTTGAAAATGCAAAAGTACCCTCATGACCAGTTCGGTCGCTCGAACTCCCTTCACTCCTTTTGCTTTTGAGATTCTTCGAAAACTTTTAACGCATCTTTCCCCCTCCCCCACCACAAAAATATTCCGCATACGGCCCTGAAAAATTAAGACAAATGAAAATAGGAAAATATAAGTGATATAACAAATTCGAAACTCTTCGCTGGCGCGAACTGCTTGCTAGCCTATTTTGTATTAAATGTTTTCACTTGCGCGTCACCCTGAAAAAAGAAAAGGATTAGTATTGCCTAGAATACAATTGTGCCTGCCCCGACGGGCCCCGACCTGCAACCATGACAACAATAACACACAATTTATGTACCAAATGTTACTAAAAGAGACTAATTCATTTTTCTCGCTCGCTACACTCGCTCGCGAATAGAATGAATAGACATTGCTTTGGAAACAATTGTGCCCACCCTTGACCTGCAACAATATCATTAAAAATGGAAGAGTTTTTTTCGCCCTCTCGCCAAAAATGAATTGAATCGCGTTAAACGCGATTGCGTCCATCCTGACCTGCACCAATAAAAACAAGTTTATTTATTAATTTCTATTAAAAGAGAATTATTTTTTTTGCTTGCTCGCTATGCTCGCTCGCCAAAATGGCATTGACACCGCTAACGTGCCCGCCCCAACCTGCAACAACCAGTTAATAATTATGTACCAAACGTTTTTCAAAGAAGTTTTGGTGTGCTCGTGCTCGCCAAAACGGAATTAACATCATCTTAGACATGATCGTGTAAGCCCTGACCTGCAACAAACAAATCTGAAATTTATGAACCAATTATCATTACAAAAATTTTGCTCGCTCGCTACGCTCGCTCGCCAAAATAGAAATAACACCGCTTTTAATAATCACGTCCCTGACATGGAACAATGAACCCAAGTTTTATGTACAATATTTTCCCTATAAAAGAGAAGTGATTTTTTTTGCTCGCTCGCCAAATTAGAAATAACACCGCTTTTAATAATCACGTCCCTGACATGGAACAATGAACCCAAGTTTTATGTACCATATTTTCCCTATAAAAGAGAAGTGATTTTTTTTTGCTCGCTCGCCAAAATAGAAATAACACCGCTTTTAATAATCACGTCCCTGACATGAAACAATGAACCCAAGTTTTATGTACCATATTTTCCCTATAAAAGAGAAGCGATTTTTTTTGGTCGCTCGCTACGCTCGCTCGCCAAAATAGAAATAACACCGCTTTTAACTCTTAAGCTGCCACCCATACAATGCACCCAGTGCCACAGTGCTAATCTCTATTGTGCCAGCAACAAAGCCCCTGCGTGCCAAGTTAATTTTAGGGTTGGTTCAAGTGCGTGTTTTTAAAATCTTTACTATGTTTGATCCACTATAACTTCTCATTCGTATGTTGTATAAACAAACATTGTACATGAGAGTTGTAGGAAATTTCACCCTTTTTCCATTGATACCAATATCATTTCATTAATTTGTAATTTTGCTGAAGTAAATAAGCACTATCAGTGAGTTGTCGAACCAATCCAATGCGATGGGGAGGCATAATGATGATATATGATATCAAAAACAAATCTCTAAATTACTCGAGAAGATCCAATCTGACTGTTGTATACAAAGACGCGTAATCCAAAGCCGATAATCTGATGCACGCGATGGTACTTTCAATAGCGCTGCAAAAGCACTCAACACGGTGCAATGGGCATGAACAATAACTGTTATTACATCTGCGCGCTAGCGCGCACGAAGCACCGTAGCGGTGGCTCGCTAGCATGAACGTGGCTTTCAATCGATAGCACGCTCGCGTGCACATGGCACTATAACAATAGCGCGCTAGCAGTCTCATGGCAGTGTAAGAGTTAATAATCACGTCCCTGACATGGAACGATGAACCCAAGTTTTAAGTACCATATTTTCCCTATAAAAGAGAAGTGATTTTTTTCGCTCGCTAGCTCGTGGAATTATGTGCCCACCACTAACCTGCTACAATATCATTAAAAAGAGAAATGTAGGGGGTTGCCTGCCCGCCAAAATGGGATTGACATTGCCTTAAACACGATTGTGCCCGTCCCCGACCTGCAACAATGAATCAAATTTTATATAGCAATTCATTGAGAGAAAGATTTTTTTTCGCTCGCTAGCTAAGATGGGTATAAAATCACCCTAAACACAATATTGTTCCCGCGCCCTGCATGGGACAATTGAACCAAGTTTAAGTGGCAATTATTGAAAAAGAAGTGATTTTTTCTTGCTCGCTACGCTCGTTTGCAAAAAAATGAAATTAACGTCGCTAACAAGTGAATGTTCCCACCCCCAACTTGCAACAATACCAGTTTATATACCAAACGTTACTTAAAGATTTTTTTTTGCTCGCTCGCTCGCCAGAAGTGAAAATTAGCATCGCCTTTTTTGTTTGTTTCGGTCGCTTGCCCCCCCCCCCCCCCCCCCTGACGGAGTACCCCAGGTACGCCACTGGCTGGGTGCACTGGAGCTCCTGACTTTCCAGCATTTTGGTGAAGAATGGGTAGTTTCAACAAACCTACTTGACAAGATACAAGAGTTTGTGTGTCGAAATGTATGCATTTACATCCACAATCTGAGACCGGATCAATGAACTCCGCTAACACCTCTTCTTTGCAAAACGAGGAGAGGTAGAATCCAGCCAGCTACCTCAATGCAAAGACTCTTTGCGCGTGCATGTTCTTCGCGCGAACTACCAGGCTACAATATGGCCAGGATGAAAATATATGTAGTAGATATTGCTTTCTTCCTTCTTGTCAATCCAGGATGAAGACAAAGAAAGGTTGTTGCAGACAAAAGAAGAGTCGGCGACCTGTGATTGTGTGTGATCTATTTACCACAAGTCACCAGTATCTAATTTACAAAAAGCTGCCATATGCAAAGTCATGGTGACCACTTTAATAGGGTAGGCTTAAAATTCCAGATCCCATGGAAAGGACACGTGTAGGTTAAATTCGAATTTGTACTAGATATATTTTATCAGTTACATCATTTCGAACAATCGATGTAAAGTCTCAAAGGCATATACATGTTTTTTCTGGCTTTGAGAATGTAAATTGATTTGTGTCCAAATGCACTACATTCAATCACACCTTTCTTGTCAAAGAGAGTCAAAAAAATATAGGAAAGGGAGGATGTGACAAAATAGTTTCTGAGACTTCGTGCAAACCGCCTGTAATATATCTGCCCAAAGAAGGCCTTTCGATAAACAGATTTTCTGGCATTCATATTTACCTTTGACTCATTTATTCTCATTTTGCTCGAAATATTCTTCGGGACAGTTTTGATACAATAGCAAACAAATTAATGAGATGAATCTGTGCTGGTTCCAGCATTGCATACAATCTAATGAAGTTTTCTTGCATCTAATGTAGACATCACAATGTTATATCTTTCTAAACCCTAAGAAACAGCTTGTAATATGCAGTGGCAGAATACTTTTATGGACATTTTGCTCTCATTTATGCAAATGTATGAAAAATAGCGGTGATGTCCTATGTTAATGTCCAAAATAATGCTTTAGCCATGTTCCCTGTGCCTGAAAACATGGGTATAGACACCAAAATGAACTTTCAAAACCTCTCCTATCCCAAGATATAGCAGAAAGGGCATCTTGTTAACTCTAATTCATGTTGCCATGGTAACAATGGGAAGGTACTATTACATATTCTTGGCTTATATGATAGATTGGTCATATAGTTTTTCAATAATTAGTAAAGGGGACTTAAACTTGTCTTAAATGGGCATAATGTCTAACATATTACTGAAATTACTCCAAAATCCTTGATTTTAGGCAATTATGGGGTCGTTACCATGGCAACCGTTATAAATGGTGATGTAATTTGCATTTCATTACTTTTCTTCATGGTGAGGTTTTCTAACTTTCATTCTCTGGGCCTGAAAACCTGGATATAGACACCAAAATGAACTTTCAACACCTCTCCAATGCCAAATTATAGCCAAAATATGGCATATAGTACCGTACAGGGCATCTTGTTAACTCTAATTCATGTTGTCATGGTAACAATGGGAAGGTACTATATAGCATATTCTTGGCTTATATGATGTATTAGTCATATAGTTTTGTCATTATTTTGGAAAGCGGACTTTAACTTGTCTTAAATGAGTATATTGTGTAATATATTACTGAAATTACTCAAAAATCCTTGATTTTAGGCTATTCTGGGGTCGTTACCATGGCAACCGTTATAAATGGTAATGTAATTTGCAATCCATTACTTTCCTTTATGGAGAGGTACTCTAAACTGTACATTTTTACGCTTTCAAAAGTGTTTTTATAATTTTTAAATGACTTTAATTGTTTCTTTGAATAATACCGGTTTTATTGTTGTGTTGCCATGGAAACTGCTGATTAAATGACTAAGCTGCCAGTCTGGAAATGCTATCATATCAAAATATTATGTATAGATATAGGACATTTCAAAATGCATAAGTAGATCTTGCCACCTTGAGTGGTACCAATAACCCAAATTTCTGGTCTTGGCCCATGGACTACCCCGCATATTACGATCAATACATTATGTATATATACATAATGTTCATTCAATTAAAGTTCCTGTTAAAAAAAACCCAGCTCAACAAGCAGTATTTTAATTACTATTGGGGAAAGCATGTTAACATCAAACTCAATCAACTACGGTATATTACCACATACAACATTGTTTCCTTTTATAGTATCAGCATGAAGAGGGGGGATCAGACAAAGCCAACTTATTCAGCAGTTGGCCATTAATCCCATTGTATGCTATGATAAAGGTTTGTTGTTTATACAAATGAATGAATAAACGTATACGAGGTACAATTTCACGAATTTCAACTAACTTGACACAATGAGCAATCGAAGAAGCATGCATCCTCGTTCTTGAAGACATTCCAGATGTGCCCGGTTATCATCGGGAGTGCTACCAACTTTTTACCAAGAATCTCAATCGACTGTCAGAGATCTTATCTGATGCCTTAGAACCTTCAACATCCCGTCCACCAAGATGAAGTCATCTTCAAACCTGATTATATCTTTTGTGAAAAGGAAGGCCCAAAATCATTCAAATTGAAATCTCTTGGACAACAGAAAGTACACCAATGTTATATTTTGGTGGGTAGCAAAATGTTTTAGATGTTGCGAATAGAGTTGGTGATGAAGACCTACCTTTGAGAATCCTGGAAGTTGGTCTGTTTGTTGCAGAAGCAAGATATCACAAGAGCTGTCTGAAGAAATATGTGGCGAACTAAGAACCAGATAAATGGAGAAGTAGCAAGTACGATGCAGTAGCTAAACAGAGAACAATGGAAGTAGCCCATAAGAAAGCATTTGCCAGCATATGTAGATTAAATTGTAGATGATGAAATATCAGGTAGGTGTAATGTTTTGAGACTGAGTGACCTATATGTGAGAAGTACAAAGATTAACTTAAGGACACTCCATTTGCTAACCCTAAGTACAGAGCAGGTAAGTTTAAAAAGCATGAAGCATATAAGGGTAAGCTATCCATTTGTAAAGTGAGCGCTAAGGGAAAGCTCGAAAGTTTGTTGGTTTATAGTACTGGAATGAGTCTAGACATGGCAATACATAGTGCTCATGAGCTTCATTCTGTTGATACAATTTCTAAAATAGCACTTTTCCTCCGCAGAATAATTAGCATTGCATTTGCATTGCTCCTGACGACGGATAGTCAACCTGTTAGAAACGTCGAGCCATTCATCCTCTCCAAGCGCTATAGTTCTCCTTAGAACTATATGCTAAGAAAGATAACAAACAGTCCTTTTCAGGACTACCACACCCCAAGAAAGATTACTGAGTCAGAGTCCTTGTCAGGACTCCTCAACACTCTCTCTGTCTCTCTCTCTCTCTCTCTCTCTCACATGGTGCACCCGCAAATCTACTGTATATCTACATCACCATGCAAGCCGACACTTACAAGCAGCATCTAAGGTGCATATTATCTTAAAATTACTCTTTGAGAAGAATATATATCAGGCACCTTGGTTAAAAAAAATCAAGCTGAGTCTGGACAATATGGGGATGTCTAATTTATGGGAAATTTGTAAAAATACTAGCTGTGAGTGGGTCAAGCAAACTGTGGAACGTCGATTGAGAGATTCTCATGCTCAGTATTGGTCTGCTTGTATGTAAGATAATTCGCATTGTGTTAACTATCGAATCTTCAAACATTCTTTATGTTTAGAAAGATACTTAATCGATCTCATTAAAAGAGATCGGACAATATTAAGTCGTTTTCGCTGTGGCAATCATTACCTGCCGATTGTAGCTGGTAGATATTCAAATACTCCAAAGGAAATGAGGCTATGTACGCTGTGCAATTTGCAATCGCTTGGGGATGAGTTTCATTACTTGTTTGTATGCCCTACCTTTCGTTCAGACAGAAAATTGTTCATCGATAAATATTTCATTGAAAGACCAAATACACTGAACATGGATCAGCTGTTTAACTCCAATAATGTACAAACACGTTTAAACTTAGTTAAATTCTGTCGAAAAATTATGCTTCGTTTTCATTAATTTAAGTATGTGCAAAAAACATGTTATGAGTTCAATATTAACTTTATGTTTCTCTTTTTTTGTCTTATATCAATTTATTAAATTGATATCAAGAATATTTTCAGTAATTCATTAATTCAGATATCAATTTACTAGTGCCAGTAAATTTCTTTTTTCAATTGCTTCCATTAATTTCGTCATTAATTATCGTTTTAATTAATATTATCCTTTTGTTTTTGATTAGTGTTATTATTATCATCATCAATATTGTTATCATCATTATCATCATAATTTTTCTCACTATTGTCGATAGTGTTATTTTGTATGGATTAACTTTAATTATATTTGTATTGTATATTTCACAGTGTTAAATTGACAAATTCAAACTGATTGTAAACTTCTCCAATACCCCAATGTGGGTGACATGAGAATAAATTGTCATTGTCATTGCCATTGTCATTGTCACTGGACCCCCCAGGTGAAGCTGATGTAGGTTAAATTCCCCGCATTGTGACGTCACAGTGATCCGCTTTGAGGGTTGAAGTCGCTTTTTTTTTTCCTGCTGTGTAAACACGATCACATTTGCGCGCTTTAGAGGCTTCAACCCGCCTCGCGGCTTCAACCCGGCTTCAACCCTCGATGTGGATCACTGTGTAAACACGGTATATGCTACCTACGTATACGCACCTCGAGTACGTCGTGGATATCGATGGTGGATATCGATCGCAAGCTGACTAGCTGAGAGAGATGGAGAGAGGCCGGACATCTTCGAGCTTCCTTATCACTTTTGTGGTGAGTTTATATGATTATTCCTGCATATTATCGTGATTTTGTGTAGTACGTGTTCAAGTATACAAGTAAAATGTCAAAATATAGAAGTTTTTAGTTTTGTTTGCCAAGTGGTAATCCGTAATGCTGTATTAAACTGACCTTGATAATCGGATCGCATGGTTAATCAGAACGGCTGAGCTCAGTCATATGTGCTTAATTTGGCGTAATCTTTCAGAACTAACTTAGGGGCTAACTGAATGAGTCTCTATTAAATAAAGAGAACAAATATAATTGCTAAATACAAATAAAATAAAAACAAACTACAATATCTGATTGGCGTAGCCAAAGGGAATGGGGTCCGAGGGGTGCTTGCTTAATAACGAGAAAAGAAAGAAAAAAACTCCCATTAGTGAAAAGCCAAGGGGAAGGGGGTCCGAGGGGTGCTAATACCGGTTCTATATTACAGCGAACTATAATTATTTTATGATTGGCGTAGCCAAGGGGGGGGGGGGGGGGGGCTTGGCGGATCCAGTTAAAAACACGTTAATTTTACCTTTTTTTTAGAGATGGGTCCCCTCCCTTGGTGCTCAAGGGGGGGGGGGGGGTTACGATTTTTCAAATTGTATTGCTTGTTGTTCCGAAAGCTAAGAAATCATGGGGGGATCGGTCATTTTCACACGCTGGACCTTACCTTTGGAATCAATTGTCACAACATATTCGTTATATTTCAAGTGTAGATTTGTTTAACCCTATAAAGGCCGGGCTATTTGAGGTCTTAGTACGGCCGGGGGGGGGGGCATTATGGCCCCTTAAGATCTCTGCCGTGGAACGGCCGATCTCCGCGGAAATGTGCACGCATGTCAAGTGAAGTGTATCGAATACTATGATAATTTCCTCTTTTTTTTAACAATTCATTAGTTTGCATATTGATTGTAATTTGTAAAATACAAATCAAATGTTTACCCATAAATCATATATTATTCATATTTAAGCATTCTTTTTCACTACATATGGCTCATGCTATAATGTGGTGTTGGCACCAAGCCGCCGATTAAATGAATTAGTATCATCGTACTAACACGAAATACCGAAAAAGGAAAGGTCGTATTGAAGTATCAATTAGTTAGTCCTAACTGACATTTGAAGAGCTTGATTCTTTCTTTCCTACATGCGACAAAAATGCACTATATCACATTCTTAAGTTTCACCAGGAAGTATGTAAATGTTTAGGTACAATATCATGTTTCATTCCACAAGGAGCTAAATCCGAATCTGTTGCATTTCAAATGGAGCTAAATCCATATGCTATCAAAATTGAGGTTTTTGTCTCTCCTACATGGGACAAAAATGCACTATATCACGTTCTTAAATTTCACCAGGAAGTATGTAAATGTTTAGGTACGAAATCATGTTTCATTCCAAAAGGAACTATATACAATTGACCAATCAGAGCGCAGTATAGAACACACGCCTCTATTCTGGCTTGGCTTTGTTTCCAGACAAAATGTACACACAAGCACATTGGCGCGCACACACACAAGGACACACACAAAGCTTTCTGCTTCGAAGATTTCACAGTTGTGATTTGTGATCGTCATTGCTCCGAAAATAATACAGAAGCTAAGATAATATTGTGTACAAAAATGAATCCCTGACAAATGCACCTCAAAAGCATCATTCATGTAACCTATGGAGACGGTAACACATTGAGCCCTTCTGTCTTATCACGGAAGCATGTTTAACTGAAATGCACTGTATATAATATAAGGTGGAATACTCAACTACAAAACACTAAAGGGGACGTACGCAACGCAGCATATGTCACTTCTCCGCTACTCAACCCAATTCAATACTGCCTGCTGGAGGTCCTTGATAAATTGCAATGGAAACGTCTTTAGCTTCAATTTCTCGCAACTATGACCACTACAAACGGTGCTACGACATTTTCGAACATAAGTCAGGAAAGATCGAACTGTACAATAAATGGGCGAGCGAGGAGTTCCCAAACATAGTTGAAAATATATATGATAAAAGGACGAGGATTTCATGCGGGAGGTCTCTGGGAATCGGTAGCGGAACGGGTAAGCATGCTTCATTTTGGAATATATTTTGTTTAGTCCACGGTCCAGACCACACCTCCCCCAAGGGACATGTTATACAAATGTTATGACTCCAAGCAATTAAAATCCAGCTGTGGCTTGCGTTGCCTTTTCCATGGTAATCATGCTAACGCATTAATACAGTAATATCAATTTACGAAATTTATGAAATATAAGTTATTAGTAATTATTAAACACTTAGACAATAAAAAGGCTTGTACTTAAATGTATTTTGAGCTTATGACTTAACTGAAATAGAATTCAGAGTCATTTAATATCACGGTACGGTCAAAACTGGCCACTTCTTTTCCAATTCAATTCAATTCATTTATTTGTTCAACCATCAAAATATATATAGATCCAAAATAAGTTACATCAATAATTTAGAAGAACACAATGATGGTTTGGTGACCCCAGAAAAAGCAGAGATTATCAAAAGGGGCCACCAAATTGAAATACATAAAAAGATCAACAATACTTATACAAACAAATCAACATCGCACATTAATATAACTAATGAAAAAAAGATCAGTACACTTCTTGCAGCAGCAACAATCTATATCGACATGTATATATGAGGGCAGTAGAAAAGAAAGCGAAGAAGAATATCAAGAACATATTATAAAAAAGTTAAGATTTCCCTGCTTAGCTTTTTAAATCTGGAAAGAGTTGAACTGTTTTTCAATATTGTTGGGGAGTTTATTCCATAACTTAGTAAAAAATGAATTTTAAATGAATTTGAGGCGACGGAAGAACGAAAGTGAGGTAAGTGTATTCAATTAATTTGGCGAATATGGTAAGAATTAATTGAGGAATTCAAAACAAAGATATCGCTAAGGAGAGGAGGCAAGATTGTGAAATGAAATGTATACATAAACAGAAGGGAATTTAAGGTTATCAAGTCCTGTAACGTAATACACTTGACTGTGAAAATAAAGGTTTTATATTATATGATTATTGAAGGGAACAGTAAAGAAAGTTCGTATTGCTTTCTTTTGTGAAATGCATAATTTATCTAAATGGTAACATATACAAACAAGTGGAGTTTTGTCAAATTTCGACAGAACGAGTTTTTTTGTAGATGTAGTTTTCAATGTTATCGTGCTGTTTATAATTTGCGGGTAATTTCGACCTGCCAACGATACTGGACGCGTTGATATATGCGTGTAATATAAATGTAATGTGGGATTATTTGGTAAATACCAACTCTCCCATTGAGTTTTAACATGCACTATGGCACGATCACAGCGACAGATCACCAAATCCGTTTCCGGGACGAATTCAATGCCTAGTTACTTTTAGTTGTATTATTATCATAATCGTGTTACGATGATTAAATAAACATGATATCCGTGGTGAGATGAATTCTTTGATATCAGACTTTTCTACTTATTTGGCAGTAGTAAACTTTATACGGTATCATTAACTTTCTTGACAAAATGAATAACATGAACTTTTCCATAATTACATTTAAATAATTAAGCAAGAGGTTCTTTATTCATTTGTTTTGCAGTCAACAAACATAGACATTTTATTTTCGAAAGGTTATGTCAATGCTATGTCATGTTTGCAATGGGAAAATTTCAGGGACGCGGAAAAGGTTAACAAAAGTAGGGCGCATAAGTCATCACCGTACCTCATGTCGTGATATATTATACTTGTTGGCACCTAAACAAATATTAGAGAGCGAGATGAACAACACTTAATTCTGTGCTTATGAGTAGAGCAGATAAAATACTCTGTTTAGCCATTTTCTATAGATCCGTCTGGTATGAATGGACGGATGCGGGTCAACGGCAGGTTAACTGTAAACTGTGTTTAAATGCACGAAATAATATTCTTATACACACTTATAGGTGATCGCCTGCACATTAAAGCAATCTTAATCTTTGTTATTTTAATATGATACAGATATATGGAGACAGTACAATTAATATTTGCCCTACCATATGGTACGAATGCTTAAGTATACATTTTATATGTTTTCCTTGGTTTTACAGGAAGCTTTGAAACAGCTCTGTTGCAACAACTTCAACATTATTTCCGTCAATTCATCATACGTAGTTGAACCATCGGAGGCTTTTGTCTCGCATTACAAGCTTCATTCCATCTTAAACGATGTCCAGTATGATTGGCAGCTCAAGACAATGCAGCAATTCAAGCATGACCGTGATGTTTCTTGTAATGGGCGAAAAATTCGACTTTATCAGTGCAGTAAACTCTCTCTACTACGCAGACGATTAAAAGAGACGCTCCGATATCTCGTTGACCAGCTGACTCCGAAGGGCTGTCTTATGATAGCTATACGTTCCGGTAATTATTTATTTTGACGATGCCCCAATTTGTATTTGTTAGAGTCACACTGCAGTAAATAAAATTAGATATGGACAACCGTAGTAAAAAGATAAGTTTAAAATAAATAAACAGTGCAAATGATTTACAGGTAGCAACTTCTCTATAAAAAACGCTTGTCGTAAGAGTCCCAACACAAAACAATGCGTACCTATCAATGTATCGTACATCTGACGATAGTGTTCATGTTTGTTTGTCCCATTTAATTTGTGAAATAGTTATAAAGTTTAAAATAAAACATATGGCAAAACTAGACTCAAATCTCTACTTACAATGAAACAGTGCATTCCATATTACCGATGCAAAACAAAAATATATTAAAAATAAAACAGTGCCAAAACAAATGGCGAATTATTATTACGCTCATATTATGTAGCATTCAGTCAAGTAAAACATTATTTCGATCCATGGACTTTGTTTCTCGTTAGTATTGTGTTTTCTTACTCCATTCCTTAACATCTAGTTTGATATACAAATAGGCGAACATAATGGCGATTAATTGCTAGCTCGTTACTCTTTTGGCACAAATAGGGGTTTAAATGATATAAAGAAATCCCTCTATAACGTTTTTTTTAATTTGTTCACCTAGTTATTGAAGATGCGGGTAAATAATTGACGACATTACTCAAGCTCCCCAAAAAAATTGACTTCATACTATTTCTGTTTATCTTAATATGATTTTTCTTACAACAGAAAAGGGAGCCAGTTATCGGATTATTATTAATTTCCCCGAGCTGCACCCTGCATTCGAGGGAAGTTATTTAATCTCTTCCGCGTACGATTGTCGAGATACTGACTGGAATGGGACTAAAGAACAAAGTGTATCATCTGCCGACTAGTGTGGATTTTTCTTCTGCATTTAACGAAAGTGATGCTGAGGGGCAGGGGGCGTACGCAGGGGGGGGGGGGGTTTTGGGGTTCAAAACCCCCCCCTTTGGTATTTTAATGTATGTAAACCCCCCCTAAAAAAACTTAAAACCCCCCCCCTTTGGATTTTTTTTTTTTTTTTTTTTTTTATTATTAAAAAAAAAAAAAAAAAAAAAAAAAATTATACCACGGCTAACCTAAATAAGGTGACCTTACCCCCCCCCCAACGATAAAAAATGGCAAATTTTGAAATTTTGAGACCAAAAAAAAAAAAAAAGTGTCCGCTTACCCCCCCCCCCCCCCCCCCCCCCCCCCCCCCCCCCCCCCCCCACCCCCCCCCCCCCCCCCCCCCCCCACTGAGCGACTTTCCGGCCGGCTGAGTCGTTGCGATTTTTTTTTTGACCTCCAAAAAAAAAAAAAAAGTGTCCGCTTACCCCCCCCCCCCCCCCCCCCCCCCCCCCCCCCCCCCCCCCCACTGAGCGACTTTTCGGCCGGCGCGATTTTCAAATTTTCGGAGCAAAATATTAAAACCCCCCCCTTGAAAAAATCCTGCGTACGCCCCTGGCTGAGGGTGACGCCTTGCTGGATATGTTTACAGGAGTGGTAGATTTTCGACAGACAGCACCGACTTCACTCGTAGAGAACGTCCTGGAATTTCTGAAAAAGAAAAGCTTCCGGACGAAGAAGATTTAAACATGCATGTTCAAAGTCATCTTGTTTAACGGAATGGGATATTATTTTCGTTGAAAAACAATAAACAGATGTCGTATGTAGGTGCAGTGTTCCATGATATGATCTAACATTATTCGACCGGAAGCTCCCAGTCATCAAAGGGATAGTTGAGTTCTTGTTTAAGACTGCGAATGCCTTCAAAGTGCATGGTTATTGCTCTTATTCTGACATTTTAGTTCCCTTTTCGAACCTAAAATTGCTATGAAGGTTATCTTAGCCCCCAAAATGTGTGAATTTAGATTAACTACTTTCACACCAATTCAGCTTCACTTAAAAACAAATATTAGTAGACTGTTAATAAATTAATCAATTAATAATAACAATACACGGGCCGGCAAGTTGTGCGTATTATAACCAACAGGAAAAAAGCCAACAAAGAGCCAATACAGGTATTGCCTGGGAAAAAAAACGCATAAGGCGCTATCTTGTTTGTATTCCTGGAAGAAATTTATATTGTTTAAACATATTTGTGTCTTAAACCTAGTAATTAAGATCGATTGATCGATCTGAAATTGAAAACAATTCAGAACAAATCTTGTACCAGCGGAATTTGAACCTGCCATCTACTGATTGGCGGGTAGTGTTTCTACCACTAGGCCATCGCTGGTCCATGGCACAGTTACGATGAACTAGAAACAAACACCTAAACTGTCCCGAATCATTCGGACTTTAATATTCATTAGGTCAATATTTCTTTTAAATATATGTAACGCTTCCTGGGAGAAATTTCAATTGATTAGAAATATTTGTGGCTTATGCCCAGTAAATCAGATCGATTGATCGATCTGTATTTGAACAAAAGTCAGAAAACAATCTTGGAATCAGCGGGATTTGAACCTGCCATCTACTGAGCAAGATATTTGGCAGTATGAGTTCTTTTTGATGGAACTATATGAATATTAACTGCTATGCAAAATTGAGTCCGAAACTTTCGTATTTCCAGTTCTAACCCATAAAGCAATTATTGTATTTCTAAGCACCCATTTGTCTTACATTTTAATACGTTGGGTTATTAGTTACGTGTATTAGTGATTTATAGCCCGGTCTGTCCAATACTTTCTTTTGGATTGCATCAATATCACTCACGGTGGCAAAATGACCACAAGAGCATGACATGCCGAACTTCAAATACGTGATCGCATGGAAGTTATTATTGTATGAATACGATTTTGACGTTTCATCGCGCACCTGATATTCGGTCAAGATTTCATGAAGGTCAACATATTGTGTGTTCTTTTCCTTTTCTTTGAGTGTTTAGTAGATTAAGGTTTTAACAACATTTCAAAACTTGTTTGGTTTTAATGAGTCTTTTTTCCTTTTCTTTGAGTGTTTAGTAGATTAAGGTTTTAACAACATTTCAAAACTTTCTCAAAATCCCACAAATGTAACTCGAGCTTTTGTTAAATAAAATAAACAGCTTCGTATTTCATGAAACCACTATATGACCAAGTGTTAATTAGACCAACGTGAGGTTGTTTGATTACGCTTAGAAGAATCTATTAGGTTTTCTCATTCTTTTCCCAATGCTTTTCTTATAAGTTAATGTTTATACGAGGCCCAATACGATCAGTTATGGGTTAGATTAAATAGTTGTTGGATATATAATTGAGGTTGAACATTGATTTTCATTATCTATTTTTCCAAAAGTGCTAAAATGTACATGTTTTATACCTATAATTTTACACGGAAATTACAATTCATCCTCAAAGATGCTTTGCAAATATAAGAGCCTTTAAAGTAGGACTATGTGAGCACTGTGACCTTTGCTATAGATCAAAGTTTGTTAGGTAATCAGTTAAGTTTGTGATGAACAGAGCCCAACAAAATATTATTAGGCCTATTTTCCGTAGAAGGTTAACATTTCTCCAGACTTTTTAAACCATATTGTACATATATTGAAAGTGTCGCTAGGCACTTTGCTATGAAGTAGTACTATGAATTCAAAATTGGTCAAGTCATTCATGTACACTAAAGATGAAATGAGTCTAAATAAATGTCGTATGTTTTTGTTGTTGCTGTTTTAATTAGTATACTTTGGTTATTTTGTACATGCATATTGATGACTTTTTAATATTCACAACATGTAAACAATTACTTCATATATTTTAGCACAAATATCAAAAGTATCACTGTCAAGCCACTCTTGCGAAGTAGTAATTTAACATGTATTAAGCAAGGGATATCAATATGATTAAATAAGGTTAATTTATTGTTAATTTCACCCCAAAAACGTAAATTTAAAGAAATTGACTCGTTTCTACGTGTAAGGTATACTGTTCTCACTACTTTTAAATCAATATATTAAAGGTATCACTAAAAAGGCACTGTGTAACCGCACATTAACCAACAAATTCGTCAGGTCATTCATACTAGTAGGTAGAGCACCCCCGAAAAAAGAGTACATTACTCACGTTTAATTTGTATTTTGTATGAAAGATCTCATTGAATGCTTTATTTTGCGACTAAAATTTACAAAATTTGATATTAAGCGATTCTTAAGAGAAAAGAAAACATTATCGAAAATTCACCGGACAAATCTGCGGAAAAAAAAGTAAACATGACCTTTTTCCATTTGTACAAGGTTTTAAAAAAAAGAAAATGAGTATTGAAAAGCCAAGATCTTTGCATTTTCAGCAAGAAGTTTTTGTTGCTTTAAAGTAAAGTCAGTATCAACGACCAGCCTTGTTGTATTTAACACGAAGAGTTGTAAAAAATGCCGGTTTGGCTTTACACATATGCAGGTGCAGAAATGTCTCCAAAATTACTAAGAGCAGCTACTTAACTATGCGCAGACCTAATAACAGGACTTTGTTCTTTTTAGCTGAAACTTTAACAGGAATATTTATGTTGAAGAGTATTTTGTATCATAAAACAAAACGTAATTTGTCATCACATATGTAAATTAGCTATTAAATTAGCAGCTAGTTATATATTCGCAACATGAAAATGAAAATTGTCTGTAATATCTAAATTTTCTCCCTGAGCCATTTGACCTGTCTACCAATGATGTACAAGTAGGGGACATTAAGGCAGTATATATGTTTACGTTTTCAAATGATAGACATTGGAGACATCGATATAACTTTGTTGAAATGTACTCAATTGTTCCAGTCGACGGATTACAAATTTGAGATTATGAATTGAAACTGTATATATGACTTCTCAAATCTGGTATATTATTACAAAACGATGACTATTTAACGCCTCTTGAAGCATTCCCTGATGTTTGTTTGATTTGATTTGATTTGATTTTTTCTGCATTCATATAAGTTTACAGTTTTTCGATTAACAATAATATAAAGTACAATAAGTATTTTACTGACAATGAATTATAAATTAGCAAATACATATATATATATATATATAAACTGTTATTTTTAAAAACGAAATGATAAACTATCACAAATACTAGATTTCCTCAAACATTATAAACTTATTTGCGGAAGAAGGACTGTCATTTTAAGCAGATTGCTTGATAATACGACAGCCCCAGACAAAAACTCATGAAATATATGGACACAATTATAAGCAGAAACAGATAGGTATAAATTGAAAATACAAATTTCGATGATGGTGATGCAGATGAGGATGATGATGATGATGAAGATGATAATGATGATGATGATGACGATGGTGATGATTCGACTGAAAGAAGATTGTTGATTTGTTTTGGTGTAGATTTGATCCATTTCCCAAACGAAACGATACTGCAATGTTAAAAACACTACACGTACATGAGCAAGATCACAACTTACCTGTGTTGTAAGGTCATCGATCTCCATTGAATGGGAAAGTCCATTTTGTGATATCTTTAATACTTACAGCAATACTTCCTCCCTTAAAACACAAACAATATATTAATCTTTTTTATGCATTTCCTGAAGCATGCTTGGTAAAGTCCGAAATACAAAATGAATAAAGCCAACATGAGGAAGGGAAACTATACAACAGAGCACTCTTTACCACATGGTACAGTATCATTTTACCTAACATCACTGCAATCAGACACTCCTTTTCCTCATTCAACATATGTGTTTCTGTAAAATAAACTAAAACATATACAAAATTAGATCCAAATTGACATGGTTATCTGAATGCAACTAATACTAATCACCTTACAATGGTACACACATTTGAATATAGCCCAGGTAGAACATTATTAAATATACATATATTGTAGTTTATTCTAACTTATTATAATTATCATTATCATTTGAATATATGTGATCCCCAACCAATGATGAAATTTGCCCATTGAAACCCTAAAAAGTTCAGGCAATCAAGATGTAGACTAAATTCCATTTGTTTTGGAGAATATTTCAGCACAATTAAGACTAAAATCTTCACAAGCCGCTTTTCGTATACAATAGGCTAAAATATTGTGTACTAAGCATTATATACCAGCATATACAAAATGACAAATCTACAACCAGGTCATGTGTGTTTATACCTCTCGCTAGTTATAATAGTTCTTCAATAGTCCATGCCTTATCAAACTAACCCAAGTTTATAATACTGTATTACATATCCAATACCATGACCATGTCATTTCTTTTCTATGTCATTTTAACCCAACGTGTTACACACGCCCACTATCGGTAACAAATCTACAACGTGACACGTCATTCATGCGCATTCTCATACGTGTTAACTCACATGAATCTATACCGTTCAATTAACCATGTAACTAATGTAAATTAAATTGGCTAAATTTCATCTTATATTTATACTTTGAGCAAACTCACTTCTTTTGCAGGAAATCTGGTTTTACGGGAAAACATTCCTTGTAACAGGCACATTGCATCTTAAGCCAATTTCTGATGGCAAATAGAAATGCATAAGGGTTTCTACACTGACAACTGTACCCGTACGTTGTTATTCTGACACACACTAAATACACGCTAACATTAATGGTGGTGTCCTCAAAAATACAAGGAAAACATTAAGTATGGTATCTTACAAGTACATCTCAATAAAGCGAACTTATATTAAACATGATACTTGTAACTGATGATAATGCATGAAAAAAATTATAGTTTATGTTCCTTCAACGAAACATCCTCCCACCCCATGAGGGGACTTCCTCATAGTCTTGTTCCAGTCTCTTATAGAGTTTTTTTCCAATGTTTTATTTTGTACTTTAACTGTTCAATCTTCATATCCTTCTACTGGGTAGATTATCGCTAGCTTGCTGATTGGTCTGCGATATTCCCCTGTTGCAGTCTTCAGCTTTACGTTTCCCACTTTGCCGTCTGCACCCGGATACACTTGCTACACGTGCTATGGTCCAATGACCGCGAATCGCGTTAGCTTCTGCTGTCATCGCTATGTCGCCTACGCGTACATTTCTTCTTTCACAGTTCCATTTTCTACAAGGAACTAAAAGTGGTAGCACATCTTGTGCCCATCGCTTCCAAAACGAATCAACAATACGTTGCACAAACTCGACCCTATGTCTGGGATTCCGGGTCTCACGGAATGGACCGTGCGGCACCTTGCTCGAAGATCTCCCTAACAACAAATCATTCGGACAGAGGTAACCTCCATCATCTGGATCATTACCAACGCGCCTTATTGGTCGTTCATTTACACGATTCGCGACTTCTTGCTCACCTATTGCCCTTTTCAAAGCAAACTTGCAACTTTTCACCATGGCTTCCGCACAACCATTCTGATGAGGCGCTCCTGGAGTAACAAACCTCCACACTACACGTTTCTCGGCACAAAAATCATTGAGCTCTCTCTCTCGCTCCACCCTCTAACCATCTCGCGAAGCTCGCGTTCCGCTCCAACGAACTGCGTCCCGTTGTCGCTCAGAAACTGTGCAGGCTGTCGTCTTACTGCGATGAATCTGCGTTACGCTTGGAGAAACTCCATCGTTGAACAGTCTGTCGCCATCTCGAGATGTACGGCTCTGGTATTCAAACATGTAAAGATGATGCCGTAATGCTTGGCCTTCTTGTTTCGACCCACTTTGACTAAATATGGGCCAAAGTAGTCGCATGACGTATAATGGAAATGCGGGGTGAATGGCGCCAATCGACAGCTAGGCAGATTCGCCATAATCTGCGTTTCCCTCTTACACTCTGCAGCTCTGCACGTCACGCATCGATGTTTCACCGTCTTAGCTAGTCGGTAACCTTGGAGTATCCAAAACTTTCTCCGTGTCTTGGCCGTAGTCGTTGCTACCCCATGATGTCCCAGTTCATGTGTGCTGCGTATAATCATCAGTGATATGTGATGGCTGGCAGGAAGTAGAGCTGGATGCTTCGACCCGTATGACGTCACAAGTTTTTCGACTCTACCACCTACTCTGATCACACCATCATCGTCAACAAAAGGAGTGAGCACCTTAAATTCTCCTTTCTCTAGTCTGGGCAGTAGACTGATCTGTGCTCTCTTTACCCAGTACTTCTCTGCACTATCTAACTCTGTCGGGCTTAGAGTTACTTTGTCATCTGGTTGGGGTCCCTTCTGTATCTTAGCCTTCAGGATTTGGATAAATCTGAATACATATGCGGTCGTTCTCACGAGCTTTCTCCAACTCAAAGTTCTCTTACAATCTATCACTTCCGATGTCTCTGCTGTTACAAAGACGGACTGGGACTTTGTCTTTTCCTCACTTCTGGCACCTTTGCAATTCACTACTGCCTTGTCTGTAGGCCATTCTGACTCATCATAGAGCAGAAAGATGGGCCCACCCTTCCACTCTTCTGACAGCCTTTCTACAGATAAACCTCGTGACACCTTATCAGCGACATTGACTTCACCAGGGATGTGTTTCCAGTCTGCCGGGTTTGTTAGGGTCTGGATTTCACCTACTCTGCTTGATACAAATGCCTTGTATGTTCTGGCAGAAGACTTAATCCACTGGAGCACGATCATACTATCAGTGAAGAAAACAACCTTTCCACTTGTAGCCTCATCTCTTTGCTGATTGCTTCGTGCATTCTAGCTGCTAGTACCTTTGCCAGCAGTTCAAGTCGAGGAATTGTGAGAGCTTTGAGAGGTGCGACCTTCGACTTGGCTGTTACGAAGCGCACTCCATACTTGTCATCATCTGTCTTCCACCTCAGATAAGCGCATGCACCATATGCAATCTCAGAAGCGTCACAGAAAATACATAAGACTGGTTTCCCCCTGGCATTCTGTGGTTTCAGACATCTCTCAAGACTGATGTCATTGAGCTTACTCATTTCTCTGAATAGTCCTCTCCATTCATCTCCGTCAGGTAACTCCTCATCCCAGTCATAACCACCCTGCCACAGCTTCTGGATGCCAGTCTTTGCCTTGATGATAATTGGTGCAGCAAAACCAATAGGATCATAGATTCTTGCTACCTTTCCCAAGATCTTTCTCTTAGTCAGCTTTTCCGTCTCTCTATCTGTTTCTTGTAGATTGACCTTGTATGAGAAGGTATCACTATGTCTGCCCCAAACTACACCAAGCACCTTCTCTTCAGCAAATACTTTAAGAGTTTCATCTTTTCCTGCTTGTTGCCTCCATCAAGTGGCTTGTTTGATTGCCAACCTTTAACCTTGAACCCTCCTGCCTCTAACAGTTCATCTACCTCTGCGATACGTTTCTTTGCTGTATCTTCAGTCTCTACTGAATCGCAGATGTCATCCATGTAGATGTTTCTTTTCAGGATTGCAGCTGCTTCTGGGTACTTGGCTTCACCTTCCTCTGCCGTCAGTCCTACACCTATCTGAGCCATTGCTGCAGCTGGCTTGTCTCCAAACGTCACTGTGTACATGCTGATCTCTTTCGGGAATCAATATGCGGTGATACATCTTGCTAATATCTGCACATATTGTCACTGGGTGTTCTCTGCATCTGAGGAGGACTCCAGATAGGTTGTTGAGTAAGTCAGGCCCTTTCTTCCAGTACTCATTCAAGCAGTGACCTTTGTAGATTGCAGATGAATTGAATACAATTATCAGAGGTGTGCTTTTGTTGTCTGGCCTGATTACCGCGTGGTGACTGATGTAATGTACCGGTCCTTTGTACGTTGTCATTTCATCTTTCTCTAGCTTCTTAGCAAATCCCATCTCAGTCATCTCTTGTATCTTAGATTTGTAGGCTTCTGTATGCTCAGGATTCTTTCTCAGTTTTCTTTCTGCAGCAAAGAGCATCTTTTCTGCTAAGAACTTGTTATTGGGTAAGAGATCCGGATCTTTCTCCCACGGATATGCTGTCTCCCACGTTCTTCCTTCTTTCCTTGCTGAGGAACGGATCATCTCTTCCTCCAAAGCTTCTTGCTTAGTGAGACCACTATCATCACACCGACATTGCTTTGCATCGGCACCCTCTGTCTCTATCGTCCAAAAGTCAGTGAGATATACAGGAGTAGCCAGCTTTACATGCAACACTTCCTTGTTGTATGTATCCTCCTGGGGTGTTTCACCATACACAACCCACCCTAACGGTGACTTTCTAGCACAGTAGTCCCCTGCTTCTCTGAATTCTCCACCGTGCATTCTAGCATAATTCACGCCTACCAAGATGTCAATTGGTCCACTATCTCTTTGAAGGTCGTCTTTCTTTAGCCTGAACTTCCTCGCCAAATCATGAAGTCTTACTTCTACTGCATCCTCGCTGATGAGAGGAATTCCGATGGCTGCTATGATGATGGGCTTACCATCTTCACCTATCTTTCTGATTGGCACTCGGTACTTGTGCGTCTGCAGGACTTCTTGTGATCCTCCTATCTTCATCACAATAATGGTCGTAGAAGTATCGCTTAGCTGTAGCTCTGTTGCTACCTGCTGTCTAATCAGGCTAATCTGTGCCCCTGAATCGATTAAACAGGTTCCTCTCTTACTGGTTTCCTTGCTAACAAATTCCATAGCAACTATTGGAAGTAAAGCTCCTTCCATGCCAATTACTGCAACATCCACCTGACCAGTGCGAGTTCGGTTTCCACCTTCACTTTCATTCTTGTCATCTGTGTGCAGTAAAGGATGATGGAAATGCCTGCACCTTTCCTCATTACTCTTCTCAGAGCACTGTCGTCTTCTCTGGCATGTAGACATTCTGTGACCACGACCTGCCTTTTTCAGGCAACTGAAGCAGGCATAGTTTTCCTTCACTAACTTCAGTCTCTCATGTGCTGGTCTTGAAGTTAGCCTCTTACACTGGTCTACCCAATGATCACTCGTGTTACAGATCCAGCATCGATGTTCTGCTGTTTCTGGTTTCTTTCTCGTCTCTTGTGCCACGTGACCCACTGTGCTATGTCGTGTTTCACTTCGGAGAGGTGCGGTGGCTCGCATTCTTGCCCTCATCTCCCTGTTCATCCAAGCGAGCAAATCTGTCATGGTGACAACTCCTCTCTCATCTTGCTATCTGAACCAGACCTTCCTGTCATCAGTACTCATTTTCCTCTCTATGGCTGCAAGCATGTTACTATTGCTGATGTCCTGTTCTCTTCCTACTTCCTTCAAAGTAGTGTAACTGCGCCTTACTAAGTGCACTAGATCACAGAATCGGCTATCCTCACCGTCCTTTAGTGGCCGGAACTTGGTCAGATCATGTACTATGGCGTCTGCGACAAACCTAGGGTCGCCATATATTGCATCAAGTTGTTCCCAAGCCTCGTCATAATCAGAACCTATGCCTCTAATCACATCTAGAGGGCGTCCATGCAGGCATGACCGAAAAATGGTTATAGCATCCCTCTCCGTATATTTGGCGTCTACGAGATGCATAAAATCTGACTTAAATACTCCATAGTCTCTGACATCACCCGTAAACTTGGGCAATTTCGGCTTCTCCAAGTCAAAACTACTTCTGGATTGTTTTGGCTTTTCCTTGTCAGATTTGCTCTCGTTATGATGTTCTTCTGGCTCTAGGGTTTCACGGACTTCCTCTTTCTTAGCTTGGTAATCGTTGACGGTCAACTTGAGATTGAGAAATGTTTTCTGACACTCCTCCATCCACTCCTCTTCCTTGGCGAATTTATCATCATCTTCGATGATCTCTGTGTAATTATCATGTGCATCTTGAACATCCTTGAAAACACATTCATACCTCGTGAATGCTTCTTGCACTTCTGCAGGGACTTTACTCTCTCGCAAACATAGCGATTTTGTGCTCTTATATATAAGAGCAGAAATTTGTTGCGACAAACTCTTACTAATAACTATATAGTACTGAAATATGTAATAGCGAGTTAGATCGCTACGGCTACTGCGCTCTCCTATATAAGAGCGAAATTCAAATAGCGAGTTAGATCGCTACGGCTGCTGCGCTCTCCTATATAAGAGCAAAATTAAAATAGCGAGTTAGATCGCTAAAGTTGGCGCTCTCCTACTAGTACAAACTCTTAAAAGTAACTATATAGTAGCGAATTCTGTAATAGCGAGTTAGATCGCTACGGCTGCTGCGCTCTCCTATATAAGAGCGAAATTCAAATAGCGAGTTAGATCGCTACAGTTTGTGCTCTCTTACTTGTAGTGGCAAAATTAAAATAGCGACTTAGATCGCTACGATGTCTGCCCCAATATTATACATGCATTTTCTGCTCGCTCCCATGTAAGTAAGGGGGCTTCAGTTAAGGTTCCACGATCTGTTAAGGCGGGGCGCCGGCCTGTAAATTTAAAGATTTGGTCGCCCCCCTCCCCCCGGTTCAGTTGAGGCTTTTACTAGTACATGTAGGTGCTACAGTAATACCTCATGTATTTCCTATCATGAGCGTCAAATATTTAGGGGTGACATCAGCTTCGAGCAGTTGGTTGTGTCCCCCCCCCCCCCCCCTCATCACACTCGAGGACGGATTGACGCCAATGCTTCCTATTGGAGAGCCATAGGGGCGTATTCCTCATTATTTCATGTGCTCCCTAAGGATTAATGTCCGTCATCTTTTAATATTGATGAACATCTAATTACAAGTTCCAAATGTTCTCCCTCGATCAACACCCTCCCCTACAATTATCTCTCTTTTTCTTTGTGTACCTCTCATTATTTTGTTCACCAGCATCATCCCTCTTTCCCCTTTTCCATGGGAGACAAACTTTACACCCAGTAATATTGTGTATATTTAAATACGATTTACAGTTTCATTGGTGATATGTAATTGTTATTTCAGCTATTTCTCAACAGGTTGTGATCAAATAAAGGAGAGCACAGCAGCTGTAGCGATCTAACTCGCTATTTGAATTTCGCTCTCATATAGAAGAGCGCAGCAGCCGTAGCGATCTAAGTCGCTATTTTATTTTTGCCACTATTAGTAGGAGAGCGCCAACTGTGGCGATCTAACTCGCTATTTGAATTTCGCTCTTATATAGAAGAGTGCAGCAGCCGTAGCGATCTAACTCGCTATTTGAATTTCGTTTTATATATAAAGAGCGCAGCAGCCCTAGCGATCTAACTCGCTATTTGAATTTTGCAACTTGTTAGAGGTACAGAGAGAGGTACAGGAAATAAAAGGGAAATAATTGTGGGGGAGGGTGTTGATAAAGAGAGAACATTTTGAACTTGTCATGTTCATCAAGATAAACGGAGTCCTTTAGGAGGATATGGAATGAAGGGGAATGTGCCCCTTACCCTATAGCTCTCCAATAGGAAGCATTATGTGCGTCAATCCATAGTCCTATGTACTCGAGTGTGAGGGCCGGGACACAACAGGCTGCTCGAAGAGCTGACAGAACAAAATTGTCCTTCATTTAAAAAAAGAAGACCCCCCCCCCCCCCATCCTATGACCAACCCGGACAGTATCGTTTATGGTCGCATACGAAAACGAAATTTCCCAATTTCTATTGTTTTTTTTTCTTTTCGGGTCTAAGTGTGTGTGTGTGTGTGGGGGGGGGGGGACATTGCATCTGATTATCCCCCAGATTTGGCTAAGAATTGGAAAAAAAAGACATTTTTCTCGGCATGTTCCCCTTTTTTTAATCCCGAAATTCCCCCCCCCCCCCCCAATTTTCGCCAAACCGTGGAGGGGGGGGGGGGTAATATGGTGCCTCCTAAACAAATAGTTGACGCTCATGATAAGAAGTACATGAAGTATTATTGTAGCACCGACTAGAAAGGTTTCAACTGAACAGGGGATGGGGGGGGGGGGTGACGGCCATAAAGAGGCCTTTATATTTGTTTGTCCAAAACATCCTGTCGACAGGCCGGCCCTAACAGATCTTGGTTCCGCGAGTGGACCCCCCCCCCCTTAGTTGCATTCAAGGGAGTGAGCAGACGTAGCGATCCAATTTGCTATTTGAATTTTGCCACTACTAGTAGGAGAGCGCCAACTATAGCGATCTAACTCGCTATTTGAATTTCGCTACTATATAGTTATAGTAAGAGTTTGTACTAGTAGGAGAGCGCAAACTGTAGCGATAAAACTCGCTATTTGAATTTTGCTCTCATATCAAAGAGCGCAGCAGCCGTAGCGATCTAACTCGCTGTTTGAATTTTGCCACTACTAGTCGGAGAGCGCCAAATATAGCGATCTAACTCGCTATTTGAATTTCGCTACTATATAGTTTTAAGTAGGAGTTTGTCGCAATTTGTTTTTGCTCTTATATATGAGAGCATAAAATCGCTATGTTTGCGAGATTATTGTTTCCCTGAAAATAATATCCCATTCCATTAAAACAAGATGACTTTGAACATGTATGTTTAAATCTTCTTCGTCCGGAAGCTTTTCTTCATTCAGAAATTCTAGAACGCTCTCTACGAGTGAAGTGGGTGCAGTCCGTCGAAAATCTACCACTCCTGTATACAAATCCAGCAAGGCGTTGCCCTCAGCATCAATTTCGTTAATTGCGGAAGAAAAATCCACACTAGTCGGCAGATGATACACTTTGTGCTTTGGTCCCATTCCAGTCAGCATCTCGACAATCGTTTGCGAAGAGATTAAATAACTTCCCTCGAATGCAGGGTGCAGCTCGGGGAAATTTACAATAATCCGATAACCGGCTCCCTTTTCTGTTGTAAGAAAAAACATAATTAAGATAAACAGAAATAGTATGAAGTCAAATTGTGTGGAGCTTGAGTAATGTCGTTACCCCCATCTTCAATAACTAGATGAAGAAAACAAAGTCATTTAGGGATTGTTTAAATATCATTTAAACCCCTATATGTGCCAAAAGAGTAACGAGCCCGGGGCTAGCAATGAATCGCCATTATGTTCGGCTATTAAACCAAACTAGATGTTATGACATGGAATACGAAAAAAAAATACTAACGAGAAACACAGTCCCTGGATCGAAATAATGTTTTACATGTCTGAGTGCTACATAATATGACCGTAGTAATAATTCGCCATTTTGGGGGGAACTGTTTTATTTTTAATATATTTCTGTTTTGTTTTGCTTCGGTATTAAGGAAATACACTGTTTCATTATAAGTAAAGATTTGAGTCTATTTTTTTTTTTTTTTTTTTAAACTATATAAATATTTTACAAATTAAATGGGACAAACAAATATAAAATCTATTGTCAGATGTACAAAGTACTGATAGGTACTTTTTGGCACTCTTACGACAAGCGTTTGGCAAGAAGTTGGCAACCTGTAAATCATTTGCACTGTATATTCATTTCAATTTTTTTTTTTTACTCCGGTTTTTCATATCTAATTTGATGTATTGCAGTGTGCCTCTAACTATCAAAGATTGGGGCATCTTTAAACAAAATTCTTACCAGACCGTATCACTATCATGAGACAGCCCTTCGGAGTCTGCTGGTCAACGAGATATCGGAACGTCTCTTTTAAATCGTCTGCGTAGTAGAGAGAGTTTACTGCACTGATAAAGTCGAATTTTCGCCCATTACAAGAAACATCACGGTCATGCTTGAATTGCTGTATCGTCTTGAGCTGCCAATCATACTGGACATCGTCTAAGATGGAATGAAGCTTGTAATGAGAGACATACGTCTCCGAAGGTTCAACTACGGTGTGGTGAATTGACGGGAAGTAAGGTTTAAGTTGTTTCAACAGAGCTGCTTCAAAGCTTCCTGTAAAATCAAAGAAAACATATACAATGTACATTTAGGCATACGATATGGTAGGGCAAACGTTATATGTACTGTCTTCATGTGTATCTTTATCATATTAAAATACCTAAGATTTAGATTGATTTTAATGCGCAGGCGATTCGTTGTAATTGTGTATACAAAAATAATCGCACTTGATTTTAAAGCGACTTGGTAACATTGTTCAGACGAGAGAAAGTGGTGCTTAGGTAGTGACTTCAATGCTAGATGTACAATTAAAGACCATCGGAAAAATTGAGTGAAAACGGACCATTATTAATGATACAAATTGGGAAAAAATGAACTGATCGATTCCGTTGTTCTCCCAACCATATCATTACAATTGAATGACATTTTAGGTGAATGTAAATCGTCAAAAAGCAGTAGATTGGCTCGATACACACTATTCCAGACATTTAAGTGTTGACAGATTGTTAATAGCCTGTCTCATGTCTTTTTTTCATGAAAAAACGGTTGGGAAAATTCAAAAATGGTTGGGAAATTAGTGTTATTCACTGATAGAGGGTGTTGCACAGTGACGCCTTCAAAGAAAACCATAGTTATCTTATTGGTTTGAGAATTTGTTCAGGATTGCTTGCATGCTAGAGGGTTAGTACAGTAGAAGGAAGATAATAAGTAACATTTTATGCACAAATCCGGACAAAAATAAGGCAATTTTTCATCAACCTTCAACAATGTTACCGAGTCACTTTAAACACAGTTTACAGTTAACCTGCCGTCGACCCGCATTGGTCCGTTTATACCAGAGATATCTATAGAAAAAAGCTAGACATAGTGTTTTGTCTACATGTTCTTCCCTTTTACCACAGTCTGCTCTACCCGGGGGCGTTCCATAGTAGGCATAGCAGCATGTTGCTCTTGTTTTGAGCTCCGTTTTTGTGGTCAGGTTCTACGATGTTAAGTTCCGCAGTTTGATATAATTGGGAAAAAATGAACTGATCGATTCCGTTGTTCTCCCAACCATATCATTACAATTGAATGACATTTTAGGTGAATGTAAATCGTCAAAAAGCAGTAGATTGGCTCGATTCACACTATTCCAGACATTTAAGTGTTGACAGATTTTTAATAGCCTGTCTCATGTCTTTTTTTCAAGAAAAAACGGTTGGGAAAATTCAAAAATGGTTGGGAAATTAGTGTTATTCACTGAATGAGGGTGTTGCACAGTGACGCCTTCAAAGAAAACCATAGTTATCTTATTGGTTTGAGAATTTGTTCAGGATTGCTTGCATGCTAGAGGGTTAGTACAGTAAAAGGAAGATAATAAGTAACATTTTATGCACAAATCCGGACAAAAATAAGGCAATTTTTTCATCAACCTTCAACAATGTTACCGAGTCACTTTAAACACAGTTTACAGTCAACCTGCCGTTGACCCGCATTGGTCCATTTATACCAGACGGATCAATAGAAAATAGCTAGACAGAGTGTTTTGTCTCCATGTTCTTTCCTTTTACCACAGTCTGCTCTACCCGGGGGCGTTCCATATTAGGCATAGCAGCATGTTGCTCTTGTTTTGAGCTCCGCTTTTGTGGCTAGGTTCTGCGATGTTATATTCCGCAGTTTGATATAATCACTTAATCAACAGTTTAATTGAAGGTTATAGATGATTCTGGACTAAACATCATGGCTGAAAAGCATCTCCTTACGCCTGAGAAATCAGCGAAGTCTCAACAGAAGAATGTGAAAAAATAGCATTATAATTACATATTTGGAAAAGTAGTTGCTTGTTTCGAACCATTTCTTCGGTTTGTAGGTTGATCTAACAGTGCAAAATAGTTGACCAAGGAAGATTTTCCTTGGCTGTTAATTGTTTTTTGTTTTTAGGGCCATCAAAGTAAGTTTTTCTATTGTGTACCCTGAATGTAAAACAACCCATTTTAAAGTTCCCCTCGTATACCCGTCGTTGCAAAACGCGATAATTTTCAGTACTCTCACTGTTTTGCTTCCATTTATTGAAACGTTAATTTAAAAATTCCATGACCTGGTATGAATAAACGTGTGAATAAAGAGTGGCCTACTTGGGGTACTGACTAAACACTGTTTTGTATACAAACCGGTTTACAGTCTATATAAACCAGCTCGCTGATCTCACATTGTTATTCATATTGTCCAGAAAACTCGTGAGTCTTCTCATTCTATGATATATCCCAAGTTGGCCACCCAATATTCAAATGTGCATCTTCTTTTTTATCTTCATATATCAAATTAAAAACCAACTACATTGTAGCACATACATCTGTGTATTTAGACTACACCACTCTTTCTTGTTTCTTCTTCTCTCTTCCTCTCTCTCTTTCTCTCTCTCTTTCCCATTTTACCAATATTTGTTCCTCCATATTCTTATTACTATGTTTCCATTGAGGCTGGTCATGCTTTGAAGCTTTGCTTACTTTGTCAACCCTCCTGTTTGATGTTTTCGATTGGTTACAGCTAGCCTAACTTTATTCGACATTATTATTCTTTTGACATGTGTATAATTTGCAATGTGTTGTATGTTATATATTTGTAAAAATGCAAAAGAAAAAGAGAATCAAACGGAAATAAATCAATAAAATAAAATAAAATAAAATAAAATAAAATATCTGAAATACGACTTTGAAGTTTGATAGGTGCGTGTTAAAGAGCTCCGGGGATCTTAGGATCAATGGACATATATTACTCTATGTAATCAACACAAAGATAATTAGTAATGCAATGATGTCGGACGATATCTCCAATAGGAAGAGTATAGTAATATGTCCTACAATCGACCCCTGGGGGAATCAAAATTATAAGGTTGTGTGATATGACAATTTGCCGGAAATGCCAGCTCAGCTCTGGAGAGGTATGACTGGAACCATGACCGATTGTTGACCTAACACATGTTTTTTTAATAAATGGGATATAAATATTTAATGATCAATCGTATCGAATGTAGCCTATAATCTAGGCGGAGTGCCGAGCTTTTTTCTTTGCTGCTAGACTAACCTTAAGCAGAACGTCTGATATTGCGTTATGTAAGTCAACTTTGCCAAAGGTGAAATGTAAATTACAAACACATTCAAACAGGTCGTGTTATACAAGGCTTTAATTACATTCAAAATAGGTTTAGCGGGAATGAATTATGAATGTTTTTGTCCTTGATTTAACAGGAAAAGACGAAACTTGGCAGAAGAATGCAAGGCACGAATCCTCCAAACAGCTTTACAGATCATTGCAAATGAGAATCAAAATCAAAATTAATTATATAAATGATTACGGTCAGGAAGGAGAATGCGCTCATTGAAATGTAGGACAAGCCGATATTTGGGATCATATAATAATTATATTTTCTTATATAACGCCAAACACTTACTTTATCAGAAGTCTCTAAGTGCTCGGCAATAATGCGCATAATTACCCTGGCTTTAGCAGTGCAGCTGTTACGCGCGCTGCGTTTCAAGGAATGAATTCCTACCAGGTCCCCATTTACTTAACCTGGGTGGAGTGTGGCAATTGTAGATCGATGTCTTGCCAAAGGACATTGGTGTTCCATACTCATTTCGTGCGTACTACCAAATGGAGTGAGGAGCATGTAGGCCCACGTATCGGCTTGGCGTGGTTTTCCTTCCTTCTTTCACACTGATGTGCTATCCTTTTTACTATTTTCAATGTGTAATACTAGAACATTTAATATTTCTATTTTGTCCATCTTTATTTTGATGTTTTTTTGTATGATTATAAAGACAACGATACAAGTTTGTTAATATATAAAGGCCTATTAGGTATTTGTACAATGTGTGACCAAAACAAATTTCCACGTATTCTTTGAACTTGGATTAATAAAAAGGTATTGAATTGAATTGAATTGAATTTCGTTGTTGTTTTGTTGAATGTGTGGGGGTTGTTTAAATTTACACAAACAATTATCTTTACAGCTCACGTATCTCAATCTATGTGGGAACGACGTGTTGCTCTTAGCCGTTACTTCACTGGTCAATCTATTAAATTATTCAAAGCTCAGGAATGCATATTTATCATTCATAACTGAAAGGGCATTACTGAGTTCAAAATTGTTTAATCTTCTAGAAAAAGGACCTTCGAGAGAACTATTTGATGTGTTTTGATGGTTTTCGTAACCCCAGCCATTTGAGCAAGAATGGAATAGTTCTTTGTTTAGAAAGTGTTTTAACATTTGAGGAAATACATTTACATAACAATCGTATAAATTAGCCAATTACAAGGTATAAGCATTATAACTTTTAATAACATGTATTTTACCTTGAAATGTTTTTGTTTAAATATATGTATATTACTGAAATGATGGTACTTAAATGTAATCTTGACAGCTCACGTAACTCATAATCTATGGGATAAAGGTGTTGTCCTAAGCCTATGCGATTACATAATTCAGAAACATTATGCCTTTATTTCTTGTATCCGCTTACTTATCGAAATTGGATACTGCATAATCGCAAATATTTTTCATTTTCGATATTATAGTGCAAATGTAATTTGTCATTATTTTTGTATGGAAGGATTGTTTATAGCCGTCGCGAGATCAACAATGTAGGTCTCTTGAAACCTCCGAAAATGTATCTTCTTGGATTTTTTTTTTTGATATAGCTTTTACATTTCCTCTTTCAAATCAAAATACATTATTTTCTTAGTTGCTATAAAGCAACAGGGGTGCTTATATGGCCAAAATTAATTTTCTAATCCAAATCCTAATACTTCTTTTGGACCTTGTTTGTACCACTTTAATCGCATTGGCCTCCGTTTGGGTCTAAGAAAGAGGGTTTCGCAGACCAACTTTTTTTAAGGGGCTACATCAATCAACGAAATTCAGGTCAAATTGTATTTCTTTTTCTCATGACTGAATATTAATATTATCAGAATTCTTATATAAATCGTTAATAAGACAAATTATTATACTTCGTTTTCAATAACTAAACATACATACCAAAGACTCCATTAATCTTTCATTATCGACATTTTGATAAATGGGGTAAGTCATAGACCATTTTCGTAATGTAACCAAATTTAATGCACAAGTCTTTGTGAAGTGCCCCAATACAAACTATTTCATTCACCTGATAAGAATAAGAGTAATTCAATAGTCAGAATGCAGACTGCATATATCAAGTGTTGCTAGGTAGGTCAAGCCATAATGTTTGTCCAACCTGGCAACAACTTATGTTTGCAGTTCGGATTCTGTCTATTGAAATACTATTATTCTTACCAGGTGAATAAAATAATTTGTATTGAGGCACTTCACAAAGACTTATACATTAGATTTGGTTACATTACGAAAATGGCCTATGCATACCTATCGCAAACTTGAAAAATGTAAATATAAACATTTGGTCAGTTAAAGATACTATGTCCCTTTTGCAGCCAATATTAAATTTTGTATAACTTTGCAAGAATTATGATTATGCCATGTAATATGTCCTATCGGTGACGTTTAAACATAATTATGATAAAAACCTCCTCGTTTGTTCGGTAGTAAATCTTCTCTCTCTTCCCTGGACAAGAACTTTGACATACCCCGCACCTCGACCAGCCCAACGTGGTAGATGACACATGCTTTGGTCCGTAAAATATATTCAGGTAAGCCCCCTTATAGGGAACTTAGGTCCAGCACCTCACTGGGCGTGGACAGGGAATTGGGCTCTCGACATCTCATGTTCTATTACCATCTGATATATTTACTATTTGACGACTTGGTTACTCCAAAGTTTGGAGTAAATACATATCTATATTCTACTCTGGAATAACGAGTCTGTCGCGTGCCTGGTTTTGTTTACCTCCCCCCAGACATTTATAACACCTAATCCTATACACAACAATACAAGAATGTCGACATTCCTCGGGCATTAGTGTTCGAGCATCTGGTCACGAGTGTTCGAGTATCTGTTTGTGTTAGTGCTATGATTATAATGTGCCGTTTCACGCACAACCAGTTACCCTTGAACTTGTTCTCTCTCATTAAAATCGTATTTGCAAAGTGAATCGTCGACTATTGTTATCGGAAGTTTCTTCTCACGCGATGGTATTCATAGTTTAACCTCATTATGGAATCACAGACTAGTAGCGTCTAATTGACAATGCACATTTATGAATAGTCTAGACATTTCCATATAAATGTGAAACTTGTTCCACGCTTTGAAAATCTCACTAATGAACACAAATATAACCATCAGCCTGCTATCTCTATCTAGATACGTATCATGAATGAGTATTACGAATGAAGAGTGAAAATTTGACACTGCAATAAACCTACCCACCCCCCCCCCCCCAAAAAAAAAAAAAAAAAAAAAAAATATATATATATATATATAATAATAATGCTAATAATAATAATAATAACAAAATAACAATCTGATGCTAAAAAGTGGGGCTTAATGCTAAAGCACAGTACAGTTCTGTGTGTGGTGTTAGCCCACTGTCAATAATTTTGTGTTATACTAGACCCCCCCCCCCCCTTAGTTGTATATCGATCCAAACCCGGCCTAAAGATATAATAGATCGACGTACTTGTTGTTGTTTTAGTTTATAGGCTTTTGCCATTCACAAGTGTACCTAGCCTTTAGACAAGGCCCCTAGTCTGATAGACGCCGAGACTAATCCCGAAAACCAGAATGAACGCCAGAGCGAGTGGCCCAGCCACTCGATCGTAGTCTGCAAGCACAGGCCCTAATTTGACACTTTATCGAAAAATCATTGTGCCTTGAGAGAAGCCTAGTCCAGCTACCTACTGAATGACACACGCCCTTAAAACTAAAACAACAACAACAACATGGTTGTGTCAGGAGCAGCTACAGTGCAGGGCCTATGGTAGTCTTATAGTGCAGACTCACTTTTACGACTGACCGGGGTTTGTGCTTGCAGACTAACTGGATCACCCGTTCACCCCGGGTCTCTAGACTCCTCTCAGCCGCTGATAGAGGTGGAATATAGCCAGAATCACGAGGCCTTGTCAGGCACGGATCCAGGATTTTCAAATAGGGAGGGGGGGTGGGGCGGACATTTGGAAAGTGTGGAGACCATTTTTTTCAACTCAACATACCAATACTGACAAAGTCATCTTAGAAGCACCATACCGGTACCATTTTTGACATTTCCATCGGGGGGGGGGGGGGGGGGGGGGCTGAAGCCTCTTGCCCGAAAAAAAGTAATTTTCTGGTTTCACAATTCGGCTAGTGAGCGAAGCGAGCGAGCAAAAAGTTGTGCACAATATGTATTTTGTGAAAGTGTTATATATCACCAAAATAAACGAGAAAAGATATCAAAAATTCATATTCGGGCAGCTTGCTGTCCCCCCCCCCCCCCATTACGTGCAAAGCGCAGAAGCTTTGATCTTACATGGAATTATGAGAGAAAGAAGAGGATTCGTTGTACCATCCTCGACTCTCAATCCTCATCTGAATTCAGTTCCTCCCCCGTCCCGCGCGAAGCGCGGAAGCTTTGACCTTTCATAGTTTAATGAAATTATTAGAGAAAGAAGATAATTGGTTGTTCCATTCTCGACTCTGAATCCTTGTTTGAATTTAGTTTCCCCCTGGATCCGCCATTGCTTGTCAAAAGGCTAGCGTGTACCCCCGCCCTTGATTTGTACACAGCGATAGCTAATTAAGACCAGCTTGTGCTCTTGCTTACTCAAGATGTTTGCATGTTAGCATCGTATTCATGCTCGTAAAATATCTGCTTCCAGGATCACTATTTCATGTTAGTTTATCATCAGTATTTTCGAACAATCATCTTCATGTTGCAATATTTTTCATGATTTATGTTTCATTTGTTGTTTCTCCCAAAATTGATTGTCTTTAGGTTACGGCAGCCAACATTTCAATGACTTACCACAGAAAAGACTTTGTTGATCATTGAATTAAGATATTGGTTGCTTGTATTTTTATAATCATTACTAATATCTCATATAAATATCAACGGCCGCTACACTCTCTCTCTTTTGTGTTTGAAAAACCAGGGTTCTTGAGTAAACCCATATTGTTTACATAATATATACAAAAAGAAGGGAAATAAGGAAAAAAAATACCCGCACACAATTAAATCCTTGACAGAATGTTTTTAGTTTATAGAATGTCGGTTGGTGATTTTGTCTTTGGAGCAGCAAACATAAAACAATTCGCGTATAAACCACAAACCACAAACGCAGCCCCCCCCCCCACCCCATTTTCCTTTTTGATTTTCCGTATTTATTTGTATTTGATTAATTTTTTAGAACAAAACAAATAAATATTCTAAATTTAATTATTTTGACACAGTTCGATTAACTTAATGCATCTACAATTCAAAAATTACGATCAATTTGTTGTGTGTGTGTGTTATTGAATTTAGCTATAATACACATTTTAACCCCTTTCCTTATTACGAAACCATTATTAAAATACCACCCAAAACATGCCCCAAAACCCCACAACCATCACCACAATGGCGGTGACAAAAATGACAAAAGGAGAGACAAAGTATGGATAGGCCTACATTATGCCCAACATATTTTTGTATGGCCCGTTTGAGGTTCATGACTGTTTTCTTAAACACTGTGGGGGCAATTATTGATGATTTTAAGTTCTAAATTCTAGAATACATTTATTTAGATTTAGATATTGATTTATAAACACATGTATACAAATTGTAATTAAATGAAACTCGAATGTGGAAATTCAAAACATAATAAAACAGTGACTGTAAAACAAGAGCCTGGCGTACCCTTGACCACCCCACCCCTCCAAAAAAAGGTTTACATTTGCAACAGAGAATTTGAAATTGTCTAGATTCGCTAGTATAATATATTTAAATGATTGAGTTGTGGGAAAGGTACTCAGAAGCAATGTATCGATGTCTATCCCCTCCCCCACCCCCTCGCCTTACATATTTACATTTACAAATGGAAGATTTGGAATTGTCTAGATTCGCTAATGTAATATATTTTAATGATATAATTGTGGGAAAAGTACTCAGATGCAAAGAAATTTGATATATATCTAGGACTCCTCTTCTGACTGAGTTTTCTCGAATATCATTATTTTAGCAAGTAATGTTTGTCTCAAAGCAGAACAAAGTAATACCCAAATGTGGAATTGCTTACACTTTAAACAGTTTTCCATTGTGATTTTACTGTAAAGAATATATTTAATACATATGTTTTTGAGCTTATAAGCACCAACGCATTTTGTTTGTGTAATTTACCAGCGTGAACGTCATTACAAAACGATTTTAATCAATGTACGTTTCCTTTCAGAATATTCCTTTCATATTTTTTGTTTTTGTTTGTTTACCCTTGAACTTGTATATTATTGTATACAAGCGGAACGAAGTAATATATCCACATGTGGCCATGCCTAAACTTCAACAGGTTTTTCATTGTAATTTTACTCTCAAGAATCTATTCAATAAATATGTTTTTGACCTTCTAAGCACACACGCTTCTCAGGTTATACATTGAGTGAAAAAAAAAATCCTTTTTAATGTAAAACCTTCTAGTGTGAACGCCATTAGTCTTCTTCAGACGGGGTTTTGCTAGTCGGTGTAAGTTAATCCCCGCAGCAGTAAATACCTCATGCATATGATATTTTCACTTACATCAATAGTTGTCCACACGCTCTTACTCGGACCAACTTGCCACAAGTAAGTTAAAACGACTTTTCACCGATCAGCGTAACTTATGCAGAGAAGATACTCCCGGGTGTAAGTGAGAGCAGCAACAAATTAATATTGTACTCTGGGGCAGATCCATGTATACAGTGAAAAACAAGCTATGCTTATGATACGGTCACAAAGGTTCGTACGAACGATAATTTTGTATGAATCTCCCTGTTTTGTCCATTGTCTGCCCGAATTTCCATTGTCTGAAAATCGTTTGTAGCAGTTCGTAATGGCATTTGTGACCGAGGCTTTAAATCTAGATACATTAGGCTATTCTACAAAAGTAAAATATTGAACTACGCAAAAGTGATACCAGCTCGCGATTGTGTGTTGTGTGTGTGTGTGTGTGTGTATTTGGTATGTACAGACGTGTATCAATCGTGTATCAATCAATCATATATGATTATTTACGTCTGGGGACCGACCAGTTTAAACGTCACTATCCAAAGACGTGACTCAGATTCGAACCTACGTCCTCGGCTGAAACATTTTGTAACGTCCATCGTTAGCTGGATTACAGTCGCACACCACAACGCCTAGCAAATATCGAGCGTGCTCTATCAATATTTAATGCGCAATGGTTTGCACGGTGGGAAAAAATAAATGCACGCCCACATAATGTCAATTAACCAATCGGGTTGCTTAGATTCTAGAACCTTTCTTGTAATACATGATACTACCATCCGGGACCGACTGACTGAGTGAGCTAATTGTATTATTTTGTTTGGTTGGTAAGCTCAGATCTACTTATTGGCCCGAATTCACAAAGCAAGGTTTGAGCTCAGACCAAGGTTTGAGGTCAAACCTCCTTTTGTTTCGCCAAACCTCCTTTTGTTATTTACAAACCTGGTTTGTAAATAACAAAAGGAGGTTTGGCGAAACAAAAGGAGGTTTGACCTCAAACCTTGCTTTGTGAATTCGGGCCAGAGTGTTTTTCTCTGGTTTATTTTTTTGGACCACATAATCCAACTGACTTGAATCAGGTTCCTGCTCATTGCCACATTTTAGGGAGGCTTCAAGCGTATTCCAGTTGATATAAGTGTTTGGTTGTGTGTTAAGATCAGAGGATCAGAGGAAGACGATAGTGGAGACGACGTATATTAGGGTATGTGTGTGTGAGTAAGTATTAGTTATGAATAATGTTGTTGGAGCGCTGCGTACCTACCTGGATGTTCATTGTAACATGAATATTCATAGGTGGGATGAAACGAAATAGTGTACGTTAAGAATTTTATTTTTAACCAATATTATGTTCTGAATGAGAAAAGAATCTGTCATTATTTGTTATTTCACTGCTCGTCTTTGTAACAAGTATATCATGTTAATGTGCGTTTCCCCGCGCAGGAATGCCATAGTTTAGATATGGAAGAATGAGGGTAGAGTAGAGGGTCCATAACGTACGGGAATGCAAGCAAACATGTTTTTGTTTAATAACCACTCCTATGTTTGGAGAGGGGCGATAGCTCAGTTGGTAGAGCAGTGGTCTCGTAATCCGGCGACCCGGGCTCAAAACTATAAAGCGATGCGCTAATGTCCTTTGGTAAGGCATTAATCCTCATTGCCAGGTCTTTCAGAGAGGATATAAAGCCGTCGGTCCTCTGGTTGCTTACATAGCATTTTACTTTCTTAGCAGTCAGGTAAAATAACCTCCACTACACCTACTACAATAATAGGAGGCATAACCCTACCTCGCTTTTCGATTAATTAAACTCTGTGGCAAAAAGCATACGCAATCGTAAAAAGTAAGACATGACATAATGATTATACAAAAGACAAATGGGACATTCTCACACTTTTAGCAGGGAAAATTGAAATGTGTACCCAAATTGCATTCCCATATTTACTTTTGCCTGCTTACCGATTTATAATCATACTAAAGGGTTAAAATGTAGGGCTTTTATGTTATCCTTATTCAGCTTCTATGTGGTACTTGCAATTGGCCGTTGTCATGAACTATAATTTCATACAGTACTTCCTTTTTTGGCAATCCTCCGTTCTCCATATTTTGATACTCACAAATATTCCTCCAAAGCTTTTGACCGGTAGAACGGGCAATATGTGCATACAACTTGGTGTAATCATGGATAAGCTCCTCACAATGTCTGATCACATAAAAGACCTGTCAGTTGGCCAATTTCCGAATGGCCATGTTGGAAGGAACATTTTTTTTCTCTGATGTTCTTCCACACTTGCATATACAAGCAATGAAAACGCTCACAAATTCTTGTTCCCCTTTTCCCCAAAACTCAACTATAGTGGGTGCTCGTTCAAAAGATTCCGTCACTTCCATTCTAAAGAAACTACACTGGTTTCCCACATAAAAACGTCTTGCACTCAAGATTCTGACCATTAAAACATGATTTGTCATGAAGCATTGTCTTTAAGCTTACCACTATATGCATCTGGCTATAATTTTGCTTAAGGATCTGGTACTGGATGATTTAAATGGTAAAATGAATTTGTGTCCTGTCCATTCTAGTCTACATTTTCTTCATTACCGTCACTTCGTGAAAAAAGGGACGAAATGCTTCCGATATGTTCATTTGAACCAAATTCATGACCCCATACCAAAACTGTGTATTAACTTTAAAACACAGAATAATCTTACTCAATCTCATATGTCAGATTTTGTAATCACAATCCAGTACGTACAATACGATCATCATGCCTCATAACACCTTCATGCGATACACCCTGTTTATATTCAGACCTTTGGAGACCGATCCGATGTGGTTTCATCTCCAGCTCTGTGGAATTCTCGGCCCCCGAGGATTCAGGAAGACATGTTCCCTTTTTTTATGTTAAGAGAGCCTTAAAGACATACCGTTTTATACAACAGTGTAACAATTCTTGTTTGGAAGTGTATGTGTTCATGTATTGGTGTTATTTATCCTCTTACATATTTAGATGTAGATTGTAAAGCGTACTCTGTTAATGTAAAGCGTATAGATAATCAATTGTTAATTGTCATCTGCTAATAAATCGAAATGTATTAATATTATTATTTTCTTAGCAGGAGCATGGCATTTTTAAATCAACGCGAATTCGAAGACGATAATACCATTCGGAGATTGGGCGTTTTATCTGAGCGGTCAGAAGGTTTTAAACAGTGGGTATTTGGACAGCTAGAGTCTCATCAATGCCACAATATACTGGAAGCTGCATGCGGTACAGGGTACGTTAAAATTACATTTTAAAATCTTTGCCCCTATTAAGCATTCCCGGTTTAAAGATAAAGACCAGTTTAGTCATGCGATTGCATTGTGAAAGAAACATTGTGAAATCGATCAGAAAAGGTTGATCATGTAGCATGTAAGTATTGGTGTGTACTGCAAGGTTCTGGAATCATCAAAGTGATAAGAAATTTGGCTCAGTCTTCGTAAAGTTACAAGCACTGTACACAGAAAGATGTATATGGGAATACGCACACGTGCGCGACACGTGCGTTTATCTGTCACATAACAATAGCTAAACTAATTTACCAAATATATCAATTAGTAGGCGGTTTCCCGGCAAAAATGTTATAATCATGTATTAGTTAACACATACTCTTTCACATGATTTGGAATAGGAGCTTCCATTTTATTTTTTTTATATGGGAGCGTTTCCAATACTGGTATTTACCTTAAATGGTGTTTTAGTACATTTTGTTCATGTTTTTGTTTTGTAGCAAAGGTTAATATTTATGAAGTCTCAAAGCCTGTGTAACTTTAACCCTCGGTGAAATTGTACTTAATCTCTGAAAGGCGACGATATAATGCAATTCAGTTTACCTTTTTGTTTCATTCTGGTGATGGTTATAATTACACAATTTGCATTGAAAATCCCGGTAAAGTTATATTACCTAATGATAGTATAACACCTGTTGGGAAGCTAGACGCGTATTATACAGCTGGTGAGGGAGGCATTGGCTGGAGTTAATGTAGGTGAATAATTTGGTTTACTTCAGCACTTGTGATTCATGAGCTGGCTGGGGTTGATACTAAAACTTCCAGATAACAGTGCAGCAATGTCTGATACTGTTTACCTGTTGTTTCTATCCTGGTAAGGTCAGGCTTGCTTTTATACCTAGTTGCTTTTATGTCATGCAATGTCGCCTTTCTCCGGTAATATTACCTTGTGTTGCCATACAATTTATTTAGTTTGATTGAATTGAATTTGATTTTTTTCACCACTTATACCAACAAGAAGTCTGAGAATATAATATATGATTTCGCCCAAATATGGCTTAGCAAATACAATGGGACGGACAATATTCTAAAGGAATTTACTAAGTAGTTGTATCCTCAATACTGTCACGAAATTGGTTTTTATTTCGTAGGTAGCTATGTTTAGAATCAAGAAAATGACCTTTTTTTAAATTTGTTTCCTCATATCTTCGGCGTAGATGGCGTAATTCTAGTTAGATGTCAAAGAGATTCGATTATACACAGTATTTCCTCCGTAGGAGGAATAGAGGGACAAGTAAAATGGTGACCTTTGACATTTATAGGTTTTGCATTGGATGCATCATGTTTTTTTTTGTCCGATTTGAACGACGATTTTAGAGGGTCAATGTTTATTCATGAGCAATGACGTCAAATAGACGCCAATTACTGTATGTAGATTGTTTATAAACAAAATCGTTTATGTTTAGGTCATGCATAAAACATTTTGTTAATTCCTAAAAGTCCCTACGATTTGAGCATGAAAATGGCATTGGTATGCAAAAAAAAAATGATTTATATGATCGTTTGCATGTCTTTCCATCATGAAACCTAAGATGGATTTATTGTTTTAGTTGACGACAATGGTTAGAACTGTGTTTGTTGGGTCTTGTGCATTCCAGCATAGGACAATACCACAGGTTGCCCTTTCGGTGGTCCACTTGTCGGTAGGGACTACTGTGTAGCAGAGCCAGTGGCATTGTAGAGTAAGCTGGCAATACAAACCACATGCATGCGGTTATGGCGCGCCGTTTGATCAATAATTATTTGTCGAGAAAAACTATGTTTATCACTCGATAAACATAGTTTCTCTCGATAAACACTTCTATCGGCGATAAACACTTCTATCGGCGATAAACACATTTTATCGAGATAAACACTGTTTATCGAGCGATACACTGTTTATCGAGCGATACACACTGTTTATCGAAAAGCAGAGTTATTTGTATTTCGTCAGGAGTGGGCGCTCTTGAAAGTTGCACCCAAAGAGATTCGATCACACATATATTATGTCCTCCGGAGGAGGACTAGAGGGGCAGCTAAATTGTGACCTTTGATATTACATAGTTCCGCAAGGGATGCATTGTTATTCGAATGATTTTGGAGGTTCAATGTTTATTCATGAGCAATTACTTAAAAAATAAGCCAATTACTTAAATTTGAGTTTCAAAGTTTATTTTCCTTGCTTCTTTAAAATCATATGAGAAATATATGCCCCAAACTTGTATTCCCTTCTCTGGCCGTGTAAACACTTTCTTTTTCACGTTGATGTCTTTTCTTAGCAATCCACATGCCTTCAGTTTTAGATTTATTTATACAAAGAACGGACATTTTCATCTCAAAAGTTTCCAGTTTATCTCGGTAAGTTTTCCTTAACGTCCAGGTGTCTGACCCGTATGTGGCTATAGGACGAATGATGACTTTATATATCCTGACATTCAAGGCTTTTGAAATATCTTAGTTGGTCAATATATTGTTTCTCAGTCTGCCAAATGCCCAGGAAGCTAGGTAACTGAGGGGATTACACTTGCAAGGAAGACAAAGTTGTCTACCTTCTCTATATGATTGCCATCTATTGAAATCTCCACATCATCGTTTGTCATGATTCTGCATTTAGCTGTGTTGATTTCCATTCCCCATATACCACACACTTCCTACAGCTTGTTAGTTGATGTTTGGAGTTTGCCGTAGATGCGTTCGAGTAGAGTGGTGTCATCTGCATAGTGGATGTTATTAATGCGTATGCCACTCATCTGAAACCCACTGTCTATGTGTTTGAGATCTGTCATCACCAACTTTAAGAGAATGTTAAACAGACTTGGGGAAAGAAGACAACCTTACCTGATGCCTGTCATAACTTTGAACCATTCCGTAACTTTATCATTAACGATGACAGCACGTTTGATCCGATCATACATATAAGTTATGAGGTCAATCAGGTTATTATCAACTCCTATTGAAAGAGAGCACTTCCATAGATCTTCCCACCAGACAGTATCGAATGCTGATTTGAAGCCAACACAATTCCTATGAATGGGGGTATGTCTCTCTTTGGCCTACCCCAGCACTTGTTTGACAATGGAAATATCATCAGTGGTTCCTCTGGGGCTCCGGAATCCACACTTGCCTCGTTGCATGATATTAAACCTTCACGTGAGGCATTTTCTGATTATGTTCACTGCTCAAGATTACTTTAACAAATATATCCCATACAATCCTCTTGTTCTCCACAAATTTCTAAAACAATTCTCTAATAAAATATTTGATTGTTTGCTTGTTTCCTAAATACGCCAATCATTTGTATCCGACACATTGATACATTGAATTGAATTGAACTGCATTTGTTTCCAATCACAATACAAATGGCATTATACATTGTTGTAATACATACATAGGCAAAGAAGAATACATTGAAATATATGCATTTATTAAACAAATTAAACAATTTTTGTTTAAAGGAAAAGAAGAAAAAGAAGAAGAAGGCATGATTAAATCTACTAAGAGTATAGGATGGAAAAAGGTGCATCCGTAAAAGCCAAATGAGCTTGATGAATGTGCGCACCCTGAGCGCATCAGAATATATTTTTTTACCCAGGCTTTTCTCTAATGATGAACGATATGTATTACTTTTATCCACCTTTTCATACCAAGTGCACCTTGACCTCATAATTGCTTCATCAGCAAAATATTCATACATTTTCTGTTATTCCTCTTCAATTTTTTTTCTTTTTCGAATTAAAGTTTCTTCTTTCAAACTCTCCACTTCCATTTCGCTTATTGAGTATGTAAAACATTAACACAACATAATTTCGTTCAAATATCGCATCGTGGAAAATTGTTCTGTAAATCGCTTGATATCGACCATACCACTTTTAAATTTGATTTTGTTCCTTATACAGTATGGATTCTTTGCTTCTTCTGAAGAAAGGCTACCACGTCGTCAGTTCTGATGGTTCTCAGGCCATGGTCAACTACGCAAAAAACGCCAGAGAAGAGCGGCAAATCGAAACCTGGGGTAAGATGAACGTTTGCATTTTTGTTTAGCGTTTTCCTGTCCTGTTCTGAATATCCTCTACCACAATCAGCAAAATAATATTTTAATGAATAAATATGTTATCCAAAGGAATATATAAACACGCACACATTGCAGAAAGAAAAAATATAAAACCTTTATCACACCCGATTTTATAACGTTTTGATTTCTTATAATCTGTGGATTGGTAAGGCGATAAATGTGTTATGGATGTCGAAAGTAATTTGTACATACAATGCAGTTGGTTATTTTACCTGATTGCTAAGAAAGCATAAATGCTTGTAAGTAAGCAACCAGACGGCCGACGGCTCTAGGTCCTCTCTGAGGGACCTGGAAGTGAGGATAAATGCCTTATACCAAAGGGCACTAGCGCACCGCCTTGGTTTCGAACCCGGGTCACCGGATTACGAGACCACCACTGCTTTAACGGCTGAGCTATCGCGCCTCCTGTAAAAAAGGTAATATTACACTTTTTTCGTCGGGTACTACAATATTTATTGATGCATCTAAACACATACATTTCGAACTATTTGAGTGTTCAACTCAATTTTCTTTTCGTATGATATAGATATCCTTCAGGCCAATTGGTTAACGCTGAAAGACGACCTTCATGTGTATGGGGGATTCGATGCTGTGGTGTGTTTATCAAGTTCTATGGTCTGTCTCATTGATTCTACACCAAACTTTGACCTTTACCGCCGGTCCTTCGAGAACTTCAAATCCATGCTCAAACCAGGAGGAGTTCTCTTGATTGATCACAGGAACATGGACGTCATCATGGACCACGGTAGACCTATCAACAAGAACGTTTATTTCAAGGTAGTTCGCTTATTGTAAACTACAGTATCTTAACACAATAAACACAAAGTGGGTAATTAACAAATAGTTCTACTCACACTTCCATATAAAAAAGGGCGCTTGTATGAGTCAACACTATCCACACAAATTCAAGTGGATTATTTGATCATTTAAATTGAGTAGTATGGTTTATTCAAATACTTCACCTCACTTAACAATTAACAACGAAACCCTATACGGTAACTAAAGTAATTACGCATTCCTAAAACAGGATCAAATAATATCTTAACATATTGCACTAAGAGATTTTGCTACAAAAAGACAAACTAGAAGGAAAGGGATTGAGGATAAAGTTGCAAGATCAAATCTTAAGTTTACGTGTAAAGTTACAAGAGACGTAGCATTCGATGTGCCTCATGTAGATGGCAATTTAATTTTCAATGTGCAATAGTATATCAAATTAAATTTAATTATAATATGCTTCAATCTGCAACAACAACAAATGGACACTCTTTTATTGTTCAAAATTGTATAATAAACCATTAATTAAATACGATAGGATACATATCAAATTAAAGAAAATGTAATACTCTAACGATCTCAATCAAAATCGAACTTGTCACACTTATATGGACACATTTATTTGACAGTAAGAATATCCAAATACGACAATAGCAAAAATAAAGCAAGTATCCATGCGAATCTTCATTAACATGTTCTTTCTACGTGACATTACATTCTTTTTCAGCAATGAAAACAATGAATGAGAAACAATGTGGATTGAGCTACGGATATCTACTGTAGTTTTAGGACTACATGATTTTGACAAGAATGGACAAAATGCAGCTCCTTTTCACCTAAGTTTTAGAATTGTATTCAAATGTAACATTCTGTGAACGATTTTCTCTTTACCTAAGTATACTCTTTGTTTTTTCTTTCTTCTTTTTCTCATTTCCACCTCTTCCCATTGTGTTCTTTTTCATACTCTCCTGTTCTCTTTTTGTTTGCATTGCTCTTGTGTGTGTGTGGTTGTACGCATATTCGTGGTTGATACCGGCTGTAGTTAATGCAAGTTTTGTTTATCTTCTAAAAATACATACCTTTTAAACTTTATTGTTGTGGCAATTTGATGTAAATGTTTTGTTGAAGAGGGCGCTACAGAAAATAATGTTGTTGTCAGATAATTCAAAACTCAAATTTGAAAGAACACACAATTCAAATGACAAAATCATATTTCTTTGATCAAATGCGGTTCAGAGACGGCTCATATATCCATAAATATAACCATTTCTAATAAGTGTCGGGCACCAAAAATGTTCGATAACTTTGAACCATCCGTTGAAAAGACGAAATACCGCGTTTATTCTGCCAATGTTGGCTTTTTTGTGGCTTTTCGTGTTCGTTATAATACGCACAACCAGCCGGCCCGTGTATTGTCAATTAATTAATTAATTCACGGTCACCGTTGTTTGAGAAATTGGAGCAGAATTATTTTGATCATATTTCATCTAAATTTCACACATTGTGGGGTCTAAAATTACCTTCATAGTAATTTGAGTACTTAAAAGGGCACTAGAAATGTCAAAAAAGGGAATAGGATTTAAAAAAACATGCTCTTTGAAAGCATTTGCGATCTTAATCAAGAACTCAATTATATCTTTAAGTTTTTTCTTTGAAAGGGGCCTCATTTATAAGCAAATATTTCCTCATCGAGATTCTGACCTATTTTGTATTCTGTATTATTTTATAGTATTTGTGTATGATGTCAAATAAATTGATTTGAATTCACAATCATGGACATGCCACATGATACTTCTATTGCTCATCAACATAAATTTAGCAAAATGAAGGCCAATATTTCCTTCAAGCAAGCCCCCCCCCCCCCCCCGCCTACCTCTCATGCAGAACCTCCTATTCTGTTTGTTTATTGTAATTCAAGTCTCATTTCATACATTTTTTCATGCATACTCTTGCCTAAAGTACAACACTATATCTAAAATGGCATCGGAGGTCTGCAAATGTCCAGGAAAACCGAATGTGACGAACATTACATACGACATGATCCAGGGATCCGGTGAAAGCGATAAATGTGGTTCACGAAAGGGACTCATTGAAAAGTAAATATTTTATTTATATACGTCTTTTTTTATTGGTTGCTTTCCCGTTCCTCATTTATGTTCTTGACAAGTTTAAGTTGCATGTTATAGATGGTTTGTTGCTTTTGCAGACCCAACAACATGAAGTTTCATGAAGTTATCTCTGTCTCTCTGCGATGATCTGAAAAAAGCGATTTTTTTTTTTTTTTTTTTTACAAGGAAAGTCCCAAATTGTAATGATTGTAGCGTTGATTTGTATTACTACTATAATTATCAAAAATAAAGTAGATGTTTTGTTAATTGTAATCGCCATTATTTATACACCCCCTCCACCTTGTTGTGTTTACGAATTCGTCATTGTCTTCTTGTTCTTTTTCTTTTCTTTATTTGATTCAATCAAGAACGAAAGGTGTAACATCTTTGATGTTGCAGATGAATAAAAACACTCATTGTTCAAACATTATTAGTAATACTACCTCTATTAATACTACTACTACTATTACTACTACTACTACTGTTTACTGGTACTACTAATACTACTTCTTGGAATGATAATGATGATAATGAGAACAATGGCAATACTAAAAAGAGAGAGTAATTCTCTATAATCAATTAACCTTTTTTTTTTTTTTTGCACAGAGTGACGATCCCATTGCAACCCATCCGTGCAAAGAAATTTGCCAGCATTCTAGCTGAGGTTTTCGGAGAAGATTGTGAACACGCCCTCTACGCCGATTTCAAGCCAATTAAGGAGGTTGATTTACCTGCATATTATCAATATGTCTTTCAAAAGACAAAGTAGAACAATGCATCCAATTTCGTAGTCATTTAACCCTACTTAATCATTTCAAATTTCACTCTACCCCGGGTTTTTCTTTCCTATTAACCGGCTACATGAAACTGGAATTTGATCGTAGCTTTGGTGGCCCCTCCTTGTAAATCGTAGCTTGTTTGCGCTCGCGTTATCAAAAGTGTTGGCGTTTCTATGTTTGTGCCATCTGTGCATTTAACTTATCCGAGGCGAGCTATAACCCAACATTATTGTGGCATGTGGCAAAAATGTTTGTTGTAGAAATTTCAACCATCATAGATTATTTTACTTCTTAATCTATATTTGGACAAAGACACTAACCCTAAATAAGTTCGGTTTGCCCAACTTCTGGAGGATAATAACCCGGTACAGCATGTTTGAGGCAGCACACATATGTCGGGACATAAATGTAGAATCCAGTTTTGAGAAAAAGTCATGTCCCATAGAGAATACACGCAAAAAGTGATAAATTGATATGCCTCCTTAACTCGCAAAAATACGCCATGATGCTTTTGTCAAAATGAAAAATTGTGTTAACTGCATTTGTAGAGAATTGTCTCAGCTAAAACATATCAAAATTTGAAGAAAAAAAAAAATCAATATTTACAGAGATACAATCAATTTTCCAAAAATCTGCTCACGTCATAATATGCAAATTGAAATTTTGAGTTCGGAGGCCATTATGATGACGTCATGAGTTAATTGAGGGTCAAATGAGACATGAAATCATATCTCCAACTCATAATCTAATTAAATATTAAAAAATTGGGTTTTTTCATCCATTTTGAAGAGTTTCAATGAATTTTGTATAAGTATGTTTTCGCACATGTAATGTGGATAAGGATAGCGAAGGTTCTGCGCGTGCTGTTAATTTTGACGGACGCTAATTGCGTTATTACTGGTCAGAAAACGGTGAACAAGGTATCAAAATGCTTGGAAAAATATATTAAATATGATTAGAGAGAGAATTTGGCGATTCTACGCTGCAAAATGCCAGTATGCTTGGGTACGCGTGGATATGCGCACGCATAAGTGCTCGCTTGCAAATTTTGAAAATGCTTCAAATGGCCCAAAACGTATACAAACAAAATTTGGGACGAATCGGAGCATTATACAATTTTGATGCGCACGTACGTGCGCGTCGAGGTGCGCGCACAAATTTTATTGAAATTGTTTGTTGACCTTTGACCTGAAGTTGATGTATACCAAATATGGTTGATTTTTGTTAACTCGTTATCGAGATGGATGACGTCACGATGACCCCATGACCTTGAAAAAGGTTTCGGGAACTTGATATTATAGGGCCTGATGACTGACAAACATTTGAAGGAAATTGACTTAGTCGATTTCGAGTAAAAGTGTACCAAAAAAAGTGTACGGAAGGAATAAAAATAAACTAGACATTTAATTCGTCATGGGGACGTATTAGGTGGTCTGTCTTCAATTCTCATGATCATTTTCATCTTCAATTACCTAATAAAATGATGTTAATGTAAAATGATATATTAAAGGGACTTTGTAACATTGTTCAGATGAGGGATAGTGGTGCTAAGGTAGTGACTTCAATGCTAGATGTACAATTAAAGATAATCTGAAAATTTGAGTGAAAACGGATCATTATTCATGGTACAAATTGGGAAAACTGATCTGATCGATTCCTTAATTCTCCCAACTATATTATTCTACTTCTATTCTGCTACTTGTCAAAGCCTGTTCAGCATCAAGACAAGGACAATTTAATTACATTTTAGGTGAATGTAAATCGTCACAAAGCAATAAAATGGCTCTACATTCCATTCCAGACAGTTAAGTGTTGACATATTTGTATAGACTGTTTTATGTATTTTTGTCATGGAAAAACGGTTTGGAAAATTCAAAAATGGTTGGGAGAATTTACTGTTAATCACTGTTAGAGGGTGCCTCACATCGACGCCTTCAAAGAAAACCATAGATATCTTTGTGGTTTGAGAATTTGTTCAGGATTTTTTGCTTGTCAGAGGGTTAGTATAGTAGAAGGAATATAGTAAGTAACATTTTATACAAAAATTAAGCAATTTTTTTTCATCAACCTTCAACAATGTTACCGAGTCACTTTAAGACAGAATTGATGAATGAAGTACTAATGAACTGATGAACTGATAGATTGAACTGATGTGAAATGAACTGAATTAATGAGCTAAACGGATGAACTGATGAACTGAACTAAACTGATGAGCTGAACTGATGAACGAAATATGTAGAAATTATCATGATGATGCATAATGATCATGATCAAATTTAATGCAAAAAAATATCAAAATAACTAGGCCTAATGAATATGACACAAAGTAATGAGAAATGAAGTACCTGATCATGATCACGATTTTCATGATGACGAAAATGATAATCATGATGAAAATGTTCATGATGATGAACATGATGATGATGAAAATGGTGATGATGATGGCGATGATAAAGATGATTATGATGATAATGATGATGATGATCATCATCATCTTGATGATGTTGATGAGGATGATTATAATCAGGAAGATTGCCATTTAATAAGTCATGAAGATGAAGGTTGAGACAGATAGGAAATGAAGGTTGTAAATATTTTAAAATGTTATCTTTTGGAACAAGGGTTCCGAATGGGTACCTCTTGGGCTAAAAGTTATCGCTCTCATTGCCATTTTCTCGGTAAGGAAAATACAATTCAAGTTGGTTTTGTACGTGGTTCTCCATACTTCAATTCCATACAAAATATGTGGCTGGATTAACGCTTTGTATAATAGCACCAAAATGTTCTGTGGGACATAATGCCTTATTCTGAACAAAATTCCGACTTTTTAACGAATATTTCGATTTACCATTTTTATATGTTCAATCCATGTGAGATGCTTATCAATCTGTAGTCCTACAAAAGATGCCTTATCTACTTCAAGTAATTTAGATCCAGATATTTCAATAGCACCTTTTACTTGGACAGATCTCCTTTTGCCCTTTATTATCATATCATTTGATTTGCTTAGATTAATTGTGACTTTGTTGGCATAACACCACTGCTGCATGGACTTTATTCAAATCCGTATTCACCTCATTCATATCAATATCTTTCTGACCAGTCTTAAAGGTATGGAACAAGTTTGAATCATCAGCCAATAACCTGAAGTTGAAAATGTGTGTAGAGTTTGGCAAATCATTTATATAAATGAGAAAAAGAGTTGGGCCAAGAACAGATCCCTGTGGAACAGCGCATGATGTTTTAAAATATTGAGACATTGTTTCCCGGTATTTCACAAACTGAAATCTATTGCTGAGGTAATCTGCGAACCACTGGAGCGCAATGCCACGTATTCCGTAATGAGATAATTTACTAATTAGAATGTCATGGTTTATAGTATCAAATGCCTTCTGAAAATCAATGAACACACCAATAGTTAGTTTTCCCTCATCTATTGATTTCAATAATGCATTTGACAAATTAACAACTGATAACTTTGTACTTTATTTCTTCCGGAAGCCATACTGATGTTACTGCAGCACATTGTTCACATCTAAGAAATCCATCAACCGACTATTAACTACTTTTTCAAAGATTTTTCCAAGTACTGGTAATACAGAAATTGGCCTGTAGTTTCCTGGGATGTCTTTTGGCCCTTTCTTGTAAATTGGTGTTACTTTTGCTATTTTTAAGGCATCAGGAAGTTTACCTTCCTGTAAAGACAAATTAAATATGTGAGATAATGGTAAACTAATAAAGTGACTTGCATCTCTAAGCAGTCGCGCTGATATGTTATCATACCCACATGACTTGTTAACATCTAAGGCAGAAATGTGATTCTCAATTTCTTTTTCAGTCACTGGTTTCCAAAAGAGAGTTTTACTCAGCTTAGGTCCTAGATATGCAGTGTAATCTGCATCATTCTGTTGTATTTTATCTGCCAGGTTTTTTCCAATATCAACACAGAACTTATTAAATTCAGAAGCAATCTCATGATCATCTGTTATCACCCTACTCCCTCCGTGTTTATGAATAGTCAATTTTTCAATGTCGGTACCCTTTCCTGACACTTTTTTACCACACAATAACTCATTTATAGTCTGCCACGTTTTTTTGGTGTCGTGCCGGTTTTGTTTTAAAATATCACTATAATAATTACGCTTTGCATTTTGTATAACTAAAGTAAGAACATTCCTAAATTTGTTATATCTATCTCCAGATAGTGAATTAAAATTTGATCTTTTATACTTACAATACAAATTCAGTTTTTTGCGTATTGACTTCAGTTATACCTTTAGTTATCCATGGTTTTTGGGCAGTGTTTTTATTTCTGGTTGGTCTTTGTGTTACGATTAGTGCATTTTTATCACATATCTCTTGATATAACTTGTAAAACATGTCATATGCTTTATTCACGTCTTCTTGTCTGAAAACAAGATCCCATCTTGCTTTTGATAATTCTTCCTGAAGCTTTTTATCTTTTTTTTTTTCTTTTCAGAGGCATGGGCTCTAAATAAAATCTCTGGATCTGAGTGAAATTCAGACAGATTGATTATTTCTATTTGTTTCCAAGGACTATCAAATTCACCATTCAGTAAATACCTCGACCAAATAAGTTTCTGCACACTGGCAAAAGATTTAATATCAATCATTTTTAAACCACAATGATCATAATCATTATATAATAATTTGCGTTTTACTCTATCATTCCCTCCAGACCATATGAACTTAAAAAATATAGATTCCAACTTTTTTAAAAACTTTTCAGGAATATTAATACAAAGTGTCGTGAACAAAAATAAAAATTGGGGTAATGTAAGAGAGTTGAGAACTGTAACCTTCCCTATGAGAGATAGGCATCTTGAGCGCCAACAGTTCAATAGTTGTTCAATTTTGCTTAGTCTTGCATTAAAGTTCAAATAAAAAAGCAGATCTAAATCAAGTGAAAAATGGATACCCAAACATGAAAATTTTGACCGATTCCAAACAAGACCTTTTTGACCATACGGTTTTTCATGTGAGTCTTTTAAGGATCCAAGCCAAATACCCTCACTTTTCACTTTGCAGCCAGAAAACTTACTAAAGGAATCAAAAGTATTGAACAATTGATTAATAGATTCCAAGTCTCCATTAAAAAAACAGGTGGTATCGTCAGCATACATACTGATCTTGTATTCCTGATTACCAATTTGGATTCCTTTTATAAGCCTGTTATTTCGGATTAAAATGCCTAAAATCTCTATAGCCATTAAACAAAAGTACGGTGATATAGGGCAGCCTTGAAATATCCCTCTATTCATGCTGACAACTGGTGACAAATAACCATTATTTATAATATATGTATTTCTTGTATTGTAAAAGCTCTTAATCCAACTAATAAAATAATTGCCGGCATTAAAACATTCTAAGACTTTATACAGATACTCATGTTCCACGCTATCAAAAGCCTTTTCAATATCAAGAAGTAATAGAGCTCCAGGAATATCCTGTGTGTTTGTATGATCAATTAAATCTATTATAAGTCTTATATTGTGAGCTATATTTCTACCTTTTAAAAATCCTGACTAGTCTCTATGTATGATATCTGACAAAATAGATTTTAATCTCAATGCAAAACATTTAGCGATAATTTTGTAATCAACAGACAAAAGGGAGATTGGTCTATAATTCTTAATGAACATATGATCTTTATCCTTTTTGGGGATAAGGGTTATCACACCTGTTCTTTGAGTCTGTGACATAATACCAGATGTAAAAGCATAACTATAAGAATCAATTAACATATCACATATTTCATTGAAAAATAAGACATAAAATTATTTTGGTAGACCGTCCAGACCAGGGCAGCTATTTGAAGGCATGGATTTCAAGGAGTTAAAAATCTCATTTTTGGTAAAAGGCTGATTTAGTTTTCTCTTTTGTTCTTCAGAAAGTTGTGGAATTTCTAAATTGTCTACAAAAGCATCTGTGACATTACTTGAATTTTCAGTCCAGTTAGAGGAATATAAATTAGAATAAAAGTTATATAACTCTTTCATAATTTCACGAGTGCTGGTGAGTGGCGCACCATCATTAGTCTTCAACTTATATATACTTTTCTTTTGTGCCCTCCGTTGCTCTAGGTTACAGAAGTATTTGGTACTTTTTTCACCTTCCTCTGCCCACCTAGCACGGGAGCGAATGATGGCACCACTTGTTTCAAAATCATAAATTTCTTCTAATTTTTTATCTAAAGCCCTAATTTTTTCAAGAATTTCTGTAGACTCTTGTTCATTCTGTGAGCTGTTTAAAGACTGTTTCAAACGTGTAATGTCTTGGTCTAATTTCAATTTAGCACCATTCCTCTCCTTTTTTTTCCTTGCTGAATATTCCATACAGTAGCCTGCAATGATGCACTTAAATGAGTCCCAAAGGATGTGTGGATTACTAGCCGAATCAACATTATCAATTTTAAATTCTTCAATTTTAGTTTTAATAAATTTGATAAATCCGGCATCTTTCTGTATAAACAAACTGCAGTTTAGTTTCCAGTAACCTCTACCTCTTTCGGGGGTACATAATGAAAAATTCAATGATACAATGGAGTGGTCAGAGGCTAAACCATTGGATATATATGTTAGTCATGTGGTATCATATTAACATTTTAAATTCTTGTTAATATTTTTAGTCGTAATTATGTGTTTAGATTACAGGGCTTCAGTTTCTATATCAACTTCTATGTTGTAAAATCAACAGTTGTGATTATCATCATGATATTAGTGTATATAGAAACCTAGCGCTCTATACAATTCCTTTTTTCATATTTTTTGTTTAGTCATCCCTTTCCCCTTTTCTCTATAACTTTGTTTTTTCATACGGATACAAGTTTCAAGCAAATAAAGCTTTAAAATAACGACGTAGCCCATAAATATAATGTCTATGTTTCGTATGGATTCAGCACGTTACTTCCATTTCTCATTGTTTCAATTGTGTTCTGTTGCAGAAACCATGTATCCACTTATAGCCTAGTCATGTACATGGGAATGCGTTGCTCTTTGCTCTCATGTTTGAAAAGTAAATTATATTGCAATTAATTGATTCAGTATCAAACAGTATTCAAAACAAATACCATCGCGTGAGAAGATAATTCCGAGTATTTAGTCCGCGACACATTTTAGAAGTACTTGTATGGGAGAAGAGCTATTGTCCTAATGTATAAGCAGACGTACCATATGCAGTTCCATTTAGGCAACAATCGAATTGAAGGGTCATCAATAGTACATTAAACTGCACGTTCATGACCCCATATTAAAACTTAATATTACCTTTAATATCGAAATGTACAGTAATACGGCAGATCTTTGACCTCAAAGCTATTTCTATTCGATTTCACCTTTTCATATTACATTTTATTAGGTCAAATTAGATAACATAAATTATTGTCATAAGCTGCCAACGTGCAATTGCATCGATTCATTTTGTCATCATTCTTTCGCTGTAATGAATACTTGTTTCACTTTGTCTTTTGATTCTACCGGAAGCTTTTTTTGTTTAAACAGAGTGGGTCTGGGAACACATTTGCAGTTGTCAGTTTGCAGTTGCATTTGCAGTTGACAATGGCTTGTGCCATAATGTGGTGTAGTCACAACACGGCGCATATTCTTTTGTTTTGTGCTTGCTCAACAAAGCAGTATTCGCCGTATTGTGTCCAACTCGAACCGGGTTGGCCAAACTCTGTGTATACATGGCTCTGCTCTCATTTACACCCGGGAATATATTCTCTGTATAAGTTACGCTGGTCGGTGAAAGGTCGTTTTAACTTACTTGTGGCAAGTTGGTCCGAGTAAGAGCGTGTGGACAACTATTGGTGTAAGTGAAATATGCATGAGGTATTTACTGCTGCCGGGATTAACTTACACCGACTAGCAAAACCCCGTCTGAAGAAGACTAATGACGTTCACGCTGGAAGGTTTTACATTAAAGAAAAATCTTTTTCACTCAATAAAACCTGAGAAGCGTGTGTGCTTAGAAGGTCAAAAACATACGTATTGAATAGATTCTTGAGAGTAAATTCACAAAGGAAAACTGTTTGAAGTTTAGGCATGGCCACGCTTGGGTATATTACTTCGTTCTGCTTTTATACAGACATTGCTCGCTACAATAATAATTAAGTTCAAGGGTACACACAAAAAATACATTTGAAAGGAATATTCTGGAAGGTAACGTACCTTGATTAAAATAATTTTGCAATGACGTTCACGCTGGTAAATTTTACATTACAACAAAATTCCTTTTCACTCATTATAACCTGAGGAGCGTGGGTGCTTAGAAGCTCAAAAACATATTTATTGAATAGATTCTTTAGAGTTAAATCACAATAGAAAACTGTTTAAAATGTAAGCATTTCTACATTCGGGTATTACTTCGTTCTGCTTTGAGACAAACATTACTTGCTAAAATAATAATATTCGAGAAAACTCAGACAGAAGAGGGGTCCTAGATATATATCAAATGTATTTGCATCTGACTACTTTTCCCACAATTATATCATTAAAATATATTACATTAGCGAATCTAGACAATGCCTAATCATCTGTTGTAAATGTAAACATGTAAGACGAGGGGGGGGGGGGGGGCGATATATATCAACTACTAAGTATCTGAGTACTTTTCCAACAATTCAATCATTTGAGTCTACTACACTAGCGAATCTAGACAATTCCAAATCTTCTATTTGTAAATGTAAATATGTAAGGCAAGGGGGGGAGGATAGACCTCTATACATTAATTCTGAGTACCTCTCTCACAACTCAATCATTTAAATATATTATACTAGCGAATCTAGACAATTCCTAATTTTCTGTTGCAAATGTAAACCCTTTTTTGGAGGGGTGGGGTGGTTAAGGGTACGCCAGGCTCTTGTTTTACAGTCACTGTTTTATTATGTTTTGAATTTCCACATTCGAGTTTCATTTAATTATAATTTGTATACATTTGTTTATAAATCAATATCTAAATCTAAATAAATGTATTCTAGAATTTAGAACTTAAACTCATCAATAATTGCCCCCACAGTTTTTAAGAAAACAGTCATGAACCTCAAACGGGCCATACAAAAATATGTTGGGCATAATGTAGGTCTAGCCATACTTTGTCTCTCCTTTTGTCATTTTTGTCACCGCCATTGTGGTTGTGAGCGTGTGTGGAGGGGAACGCATTGCGGTGATGGTTGTGGGGTTTAAGGGCATGTTTTGGGTGGAAACCACACCAATATATATGCCAGATCTCATTATTCATACCATGATATACGGACTGGCACTCTCTTTGTATGTCACAGTATCGTAGGTGAATAAGTTTTTTCTACGGCTGGGCTCGTAGTAATGGTAAACGAAAACAAAAATATTTAAAAGGAACATTCTAAAAGGAAACGAACGGATATTGAAATCATTTGTAAAGATGTTTACGCGTGTAGCTTTTACATTAAACAAGATCCGTATCAGGACAATTACCCCCTGCAATATCACCCCCGGAAAATAACCCACAAGAACAACTATCCCCAGGAAGTTAGCACCCGGAGATTTACCCCCCCCCCCCCCCCCCCGAGGACAATTCAAATTCAAATGATCTCATTTCTGATGCAAAACATAATACAGGGAATAAGAATATTACAAACAAATATATACAATGAAACGACAAATATAACAGAAATAGCACGAGAAAAGAGGAAACAAACTTGAAGCAGACCTTGTTAAAGTGTTAGTTCCTCAGATGCTGTTTTACAATTTATCTTGAACAAAGTATGCTTAGAAAATCAATAAATTAGCAAATATATAGTAAGAAATTATGATATTTGTTTGGGGGGGGGGTGGGGGGACAAAGAAATAAAAAATAAAGAGAGGATAATAAGAAGGAAAATAGTTGAAGGCAAAAAGAAAGAAAGATAAAAAGGGAAAATGAATTATTGCAAATGCTCTAGAAAAAGGAGGTTAGATCAGTAAAACGAGGGAGAAAGGGATTGAGTCGAGAGTCAAACAAACCAAGATTCATGTATAGCGAGCAATATCAACAATGCAGCTGACCGGCGGCGGCACATACATTCATGCATATGTGTTTAGACAATTAATTTTCAGCTTTATGTTTATGTTATTTCAAAATACTGGACCGGTGTAAATAATTGTTTTTTGTGCGAAAGCTGTTCTCATTCGGGGAGTATGGAAGTGGTTCCACTGTCTGGTGGGGCATGATTTTTTTATTTTGTTGTTGTTGAAAAATGAAGGATATCTGGAGAGGTAACTCGTTTTTAATTAGTTGGAACATGAAGATACCGAGGTACCAATCATACGAATCAACTTTTTTCAGAATGTTGTCTTGTACAAAATAAGTGGTTAGTGTGGGGACGAAAGTAGACGTTATGGATTATTCTCAATGCACCCTTCTGCAAAATTAATATTCGATGAATTAAAGTCTTACAAGGATTTTCCCATGCTAACATTAAACTGCACGTTGTAGTCATTAAATTACATAAATAATAATCGAAAATAATTGCCGGATGAATTTCAACATCGTATTTCAAAGCATAATATCACGTAGTAGGGGATCGCATGTGATAATTACCCCCATATCTTCTAACAGCGTCTAATGGTACGGTGGTTGTTCCACACCTGATCAAATGTAATGTACAACCAACATCACGGTGCATTTGTTAATTCAAACAAATTAATGTGATATATAAATAACGATTCCAACCTACCTCTTTTACAAAGTTGTATTCACACCCCTTGTAAATGTGATGTTTTGTGTTCTTTGTAACTTAAGAATAAAATGGTGGGCTGGTTGAATTCCGACCTTGGATGAATAATATCAGATTTCAGCTTAAATATGTCAAATTCCTAAGACACATAAATCGAGACAAACCGATTTAAAGCAAATATAAGTACTGATCCCATACCAATACTTTGGATTACCTTTAATCTGATTTATCAATTTAAATTGGACATTTAGATAGCCTCTTCATAAAATTTCCCAGGTAGAAAATCAATGTAGAGGATTGTATTTATTTATTTATTTGAACTAAATTCGTCAAGATTTGGATGGAATATCATTACATAACATCATTAAAATAAGTGTAGCGGCCGTTGATATTTATATGAGATATTATTAATGATTATAAAAATACAAGCAACCAATATCTTAATTCAATGATCCTCAAGATCAACAAAGTCTTTTCTGTGGTAAGTCATTGAAATGTTGGCTGCCGTAACCTAAAGACAATCAATTTTGGCAGAAACAACAGATGAAACATAAATCATGAAAAATATTGCAACATGAAGATAATTGTTCGAAAATACTGATGATAAACTAACATGAAATAGTGATCCTGGAAGCAGATATTTTACGAGCATGAATATGATGCTAACATGCAAACATCCTGAGTAAGCAAGAGCACAAGCTGGCCTTAATTAGCTATCGATGTGTAGGAATCAAGGGCGGGGGTACACGCTAGCCTTTTGACAAGCAGTGGCGGATCCAGGGGGGAAACTAAATTCAAACAAGGATTCAGAGTCGAGAATGATACAACGAATGGTCTTCTTTCTCTAATAATTTAATGAAACGTCAAAGTTTCCGCGCTTCGCGCGTGAGGGGGGGGGGGGGGGGGACTGAATTCAGAGAAGGATTACAAATCGAGAATGGAACAACCAATTATCTTCTTCCTCTAATAATTTCATTAAACTATGAAAGGTCAAAGCTTCCGCGCTTCGCGCGGGAGGGGGGAGGAACTGAATTCAGACGAGGATTGAGAGTCGAGGATGGTACAACGAATCCTCTTCTTTCTCTCATAATTTCATGTAAGATCAAAGCTTCTGCGCTTCGCACGTAATGGGGGGGGGGACAGCAAGATGCCCGAATATGAATTTTTGATATCTTTTCTCGTTTATTTTGGTGATATATAACACTTTCACAAAATACATATTATGCACAAATTTTTGCTCGCTCGCTTTGCTCACTAGCCGAATTGTGAAACCAGAAAATTACTTTTTTTTCGGGCAAGAGGCTTCAGCCCCCCCCCCCCCCCCCCCCGATGGAAATGTCAAAAATTGTACCGGTATGGTGCTTCTAAGATGACCTTGTCAGTATTGGTATGTTGAGTTGAAAAAAATGGTCTCCACACTTTCCAAATTTCCGCCCCCACCCCCCCCCCCCCCCTCCCTATTTGAAAATCCTGGATCCGTGCCTGACAAGGCCTCGTGATTCTGGCTATATTCCACCCCTATCAACGGCTGAGAGGAGTCTAGAGACCCGGGGTGAACGGGTGATCGAGTTAGTCTGCAAGCACAAACCCTGGTCAGTCGTAAAAGTGAGTCTGCACTATAAGACTACCATAGGCCCTGCACTGTAGCTGCTCCTGACACAACCAGTAGGTAGCTGGAATAGGCTTCTCTCAAGGCACAATGATTTTTTGATAAAGTGTCAAATTAGGGTCTGTGCTTGCAGACTACGATCGAGTGGCTGGGCCACTCGCTCTGGCGTTCACTCTGGTTTTCGGGATTAGTCTCTTTTCAGTCGCTCGGCGTCTATCAGACATGGGGCTTTGTTTAAAGGATAGGTACACTTCTGAATGGCAAACGCCTATACACTAAAACAACAAAAACAAACAACTCACTAGACGCGAGTGCGGCGTGTTAAAACTTGTGACCAGTGCAACTACGTCGATCTATTAAATCTTTAGGCCGGGTTTTGGATCGCTATACATCTCGGGGGTGGGGGGGGGGGTCCAGTTTATCTTGACAGTGGGCTAACACCACACACAGAACTGTACTGTGCTTTAGCATTAAGCCCCACTTTTTAGCATCAGATTTTTATTTTATTATTATTATTATTTTATTTTTTTTGTTGGGGGGGGGGGGGGAGGGGTGGGTGGGTTAATTGCAGTGTCATATTTTCACTCTTCATTCGTAATACTCATTTATGATACCTATATAGATAGAGATAGCAGGCTAATGATTATATTTTGTGTTCATCAGTGAGATCTTCAAAGCGTGGAACAAGTTTCACATTTATATGGAAATGTCTATACTATCCATAAATGTGCATTGTCAATGAGACGCTACTAGTCTGTGATTCACTAATCAGGGTAAACTATGAATACCATCGCGTGAGAAGAAACTTCCGATAACAATAGTCGACGATTCACTTTGGAAATACGATTTTAATGAGAGATAACAAGTTCAAGGGTAACTGGTGGTGCGTGAAACGGCACATTATAATCATAGCGCTAACACAAACAGATGCTCGAACACTCATGCCCAGATGCTCGAACAATGATGCCCGAGGAAAATGTGTGTGTCTATGTTATGTATTGTTGTGTATGGGATTAGGTGTTATAAATGTCTGGGGAGAAGTACACAAAACCGAGCATGCGACAAGTTGTTATTCCACAGTAGAATAGGGACTTTTAGATTGAGTGGACGAGAACACGACGAACGCCGACTGATCATGCGTGTCAACGTACTTAACTGCCCATGTTGACTACAATTAGAAATCTTTTAGATTGCACTCGACGATATACGTGCATGCAGGAAGTAACACTATGAACATCACGGACAAAGAAAGAGGACAAAATATACAGTTCCTCATTCTACCCTCAACAAAAGGCTGTTCGACACATTTTTACATAATAAGCAGGGAAGGGATGTTCCTTTGTCTACCTGAGGAACTGCATATTTTATTCGCACGCGGCATAGTACCTTGAGCATGTAAAGGCGCTATATAAATACCAATATGTATCTATGTATGTACTAGATTTAGGAAAATCAAGGTTGACACATTCTCGATCGCCGACTGAGACGACGTAACGCATGCGCAGTGCCTTAAAATGACGTCACACGTTGCAGTCAAAGCTGTCGACGTGCAAATCTAAAAGTCCCTATTATAGATATGTATCGACTCCAAAGTTTGGAGTAACCAAGTCGTTACATATAAATAGTCCGTGGGCCAGAGGGGGCTACCGTGCACCCCCCCCCCCCCATGTTCCTACTTCTTGGGTGTCATTTTGTTCATTGGGATCCGTTTTATCAGAAAAAAAGATGATCCCAAGAGCAAAAATCATTTAGACAATGTTGTTTTGCCCCTTATTTGAGATATGTAAAAATGTCAGTTTTTCGTGATTTGCACACTTTCTTAGGGTTTGTGAATTATGTGCTTACATTTTACCCTGTTTCTCAGCAGATATAAATCTAATCTCCACCATATTGATAAACAATCTTTGTAAATCATACAACAATAGTTAGACAAAATTATTGTAATTTATTCTATTGTCTTCAATTATTAATGACGTCATAAATTTGCATATATTTTAATATGCAAATTTCTGTCTCAAAACCTGTACAAATCACCTAAAAGTTGTATTTTGTCTGCTACTATCATGAAATAAGTTTTATTGTCGCCTAATCCGGTGAAAAATTATTATATTGACATGGTATCTGATGTTCCCGCAAATTTTGTTCAGTATCAGTCAACCCCCCCCCCCCCCCCCCCCTCCCCCCCCCCCCCCCGCATATTACTATCAATACATTATGTATATATACATAATGTTCATTCAATTAAAGTTCCTGTTAAAAAAAAACCAGCTCAACAAGCAGTATTTTAATTACTATTGAGGAAAGCATGTTAACATCAAACTCAATCAACTACGGTATATTACCACATACAACATTGTTTCCTTTTATAGTATCAGCATGAAGAGGGGGGATCAGACAAAGCCAACTTATTCAGCAGTTGGCCATTAATCCCATTGTATGCTATGATAAAGGTTTGTTGTTTATACAAATGAATGAATAAACGTATACGAGGTACAATTTCACGAATTTCAACTAACTTGACACAATGAGCAATCGAAGAAGCATGCATCCTCGTTCTTGAAGACATTCCAGATGTGCCCGGTTATCATCGGGAGTGCTACCAACTTTTTACCAAGAATCTCAATCGACTGTCAGAGATCTTATCTGATGCCTTAGAACCTTCAACATCCCGTCCACCAAGATGAAGTCATCTTCAAACCTGATTATATCTTTTGTGAAAAGGAAGGCCCAAAATCATTCAAATTGAAATCTCTTGGACAACAGAAAGTACACCAATGTTATATTTTGGTGGGTAGCAAAATGTTTTAGATGTTGCGAATAGAGTTGGTGTTGAAGACCTACCTTTGAGAATCCTGGAAGTTGGTCTGTTTGTTGCAGAAGCAAGATATCACAAGAGCTGTCTGAAGAAATATGTGGCGAACTAAGAACCAGATAAATGGAGAAGTAGCAAGTACGATGCAGTAGCTAAACAGAGAACAATGGAAGTAGCCCATAAGAAAGCATTTGCCAGCATATGTAGATTAAATTGTAGATGATGAAATATCAGGTAGGTGTAATGTTTTGAGACTGAGTGACCTATATGTGAGAAGTACAAAGATTAACTTAAGGACACTCCATTTGCTAACCCTAAGTACAGAGCAGGTAAGTTTAAAAAGCATGAAGCATATAAGGGTAAGCTATCCATTTGTAAAGTGAGCGCTAAGGGAAAGCTCGAAAGTTTGTTGGTTTATAGTACTGGAATGAGTCTAGACATGGCAATACATAGTGCTCATGAGCTTCATTCTGTTGATACAATTTCTAAAATAGCACTTTTCCTCCGCAGAATAATTAGCATTGCATTTGCATTGCTCCTGACGACGGATAGTCAACCTGTTAGAAACGTCGAGCCATTCATCCTCTCCAAGCGCTATAGTTCTCCTTAGAACTATATGCTAAGAAAGATAACAAACAGTCCTTTTCAGGACTACCACACCCCAAGAAAGATTACTGAGTCAGAGTCCTTGTCAGGACTCCTCAACACTCTCTCTGTCTCTCTCTCTCTCTCTCTCTCTCTCTCACATGGTGCACCCGCAAATCTACTGTATATCTACATCACCATTCAAGCCGACACTTACAAGCAGCATCTAAGGTGCATATTATCTTAAAATTACTCTTTGAGAAGAATATATATCAGGCACCTTGGTTAAAAAAAATCAAGCTGAGTCTGGACAATATGGGGATGTCTAATTTATGGGAAATTTGTAAAAATACTAGCTGTGAGTGGGTCAAGCAAACTGTGGAACGTCGATTGAGAGATTCTCATGCTCAGTATTGGTCTGCTTGTATGTAAGATAATTCGCATTGTGTTAACTATCGAATCTTCAAACATTCTTTATGTTTAGAAAGATACTTAATCGATCTCATTAAAAGAGATCGGACAATATTAAGTCGTTTTCGCTGTGGCAATCATTACCTGCCGATTGTAGCTGGTAGATATTCAAATACTCCAAGGGAAATGAGGCTATGTACGCTGTGCAATTTGCAATCGCTTGGGGATGAGTTTCATTACTTGTTTGTATGCCCTACCTTTCGTTCAGACAGAAAATTGTTCATCGATAAATATTTCATTGAAAGACCAAATACACTGAACATGGATCAGCTGTTTAACTCCAATAATGTACAAACACGTTTAAACTTAGTTAAATTCTGTCGAAAAATTATGCTTCGTTTTCATTAATTTAAGTATGTGCAATAAACATGTTATGAGTTCAATATTAACTTTATGTTTCTCTTTTTTTGTCTTATATAAATTTATTAAATTGATATCAAGAATATTTTCAGTAATTCATTAACTCAGATATCAATTTACTAGTGCCAGTAAATTTCTTTTTTTCAATTGCTTCCATTAATTTCGTCATTAATTATCGTTTTAATTAATATTATCCTTTTGTTTTTGATTAGTGTTATTATTATCATCATCAATATTGTTATCATCATTATCATCATAATTTTTCTCACTATTGTCGATAGTGTTATTTTGTATGGATTAACTTTAATTATATTTGTATTGTATATTTCACAGTGTTAAATTGACAAATTCAAACTGATTGTAAACTTCTCCAATACCCCAATGCGGGTGACATGAGAATAAATTGTCATTGTCATTGCCATTGTCATTGTCACTGGACCCCCCAGGTGAAGCTGATGTAGGTTAAATTCCCCGCATTGTGACGTCACAGTGATCCGCTTTGAGGGTTGAAGTCGCTTTTTTTTTCCTGCTGTGTAAACACGATCACATTTGCGCGCTTTAGAGGCTTCAACCCGCCTCGCGGCTTCAACCCGGCTTCAACCCTCGATGTGGATCACTGTGTAAACACGGTATATGCTACCTACGTATACGCACCTCGAGTACGTCGTGGATATCGATGGTGGATATCGATCGCAAGCTGACTAGCTGAGAGAGATGGAGAGAGGCTGGACATCTTCGAGCTTCCTTATCACTTTTGTGGTGAGTTTATATGATTATTCCTGCATATTATCGTGATTTTGTGTAGTACGTGTTCAAGTATACAAGTAAAATGTCAAAATATAGAAGTTTTTAGTTTTGTTTGCCAAGTGGTAATCCGTAATGCTGTATTAAACTTACCTTGATAATCGGATCGCATGGTTAATCAGAACGGCTGAGCTCAGTCATATGTGCTTAATTTGGCGTAATCTTTCAGAACTAACTTAGGGGCTAACTGAATGAGTCTCTATTAAATAAAGAGAACAAATATAATTGCTAAATAAAAATAAAATAAAAACAAACTACAATATCTGATTGGCGTAGCCAAAGGGAATGGGGTCCGAGGGGTGCTTGCTTAATAACGAGAAAAGAAAGAAAAAAACTCCCATTAGTGAAAAGCCAAGGGGAAGGGGGTCCGAGGGGTGCTAATACCGGTTCTATATTACAGCGAACTATAATTATTTTATGATTGGCGTAGCCAAGGGGGGGGGGGGGGGGCTTGGCGGATCCAGTTAAAAACACGTTAATTTTACCTTTTTTTTAGAGATGGGTCCCCTCCCTTGGTGCTCAAGGGGGGGGGGGGGGTTACGATTTTTCAAATTGTATTGCTTGTTGTTCCGAAAGCTAAGAAATCATGGGGGGATCGGTCATTTTCACACGCTGGACCTTACCTTTGGAATCAATTGTCACAACATATTCGTTATATTTCAAGTGTAGATTTGTTTAACCCTATAAAGGCCGGGCTATTTGAGGTCTTAGTACGGCCGGGGGGGGGGCATTATGGCCCCTTAAGATCTCTGCCGTGGAACGGCCGATCTCCGCGGAAATGTGCACGCATGTCAAGTGAAGTGTATCGAATACTATGATAATTTCCTCTTTTTTTTAACAATTCATTAGTTTGCATATTGATTGTAATTTGTAAAATACAAATCAAATGTTTACCCATAAATCATATATTATTCATATTTAAGCATTCTTTTTCACTACATATGGCTCATGCTATAATGTGGTGTTGGCACCAAGCCGCCGATTAAATGAATTAGTATCATCGTACTAACACGAAATACCGAAAAAGGAAAGGTCGTATTGAAGTATCAATTAGTTAGTCCTAACTGACATTTGAAGAGCTTGATTCTTTCTTTCCTACATGCGACAAAAATGCACTATATCACATTCTTAAGTTTCACCAGGAAGTATGTAAATGTTTAGGTACAATATCATGTTTCATTCCACAAGGAGCTAAATCCGAATCTGTTGCATTTCAAATGGAGCTAAATCCATATGCTATCAAAATTGAGGTTTTTGTCTCTCCTACATGGGACAAAAATGCACTATATCACGTTCTTAAATTTCACCAGGAAGTATGTAAATGTTTAGGTACGAAATCATGTTTCATTCCAAAAGGAACTATATACAATTGACCAATCAGAGCGCAGTATAGAACACACGCCTCTATTCTGGCTTGGCTTTGTTTCCAGACAAAATGTACACACAAGCACATTGGTGCGCACACACACAAGGACACACACAAAGCTTTCTGCTTCGAAGATTTCACAGTTGTGATTTGTGATCGTCATTGCTCCGAAAATAATACAGAAGCTAAGATAATATTGTGTACAAAAATGAATCCCTGACAAATGCACCTCAAAAGCATCATTCATGTAACCTATGGAGACGGTAACACATTGAGCCCTTCTGTCTTATCACGGAAGCATGTTTAACTGAAATGTACTGTATATAATATAAGGTGGAATACTCAACTACAAAACACTAAAGGGGACGTACGCAACGCAGCATATGTCACTTCTCCGCTATTCAACCCAATTCAATACTGCCTGCTGGAGGTCCTTGATAAATTGCAATGGAAACGTCTTTAGCTTCAATTTCTCGCAACTATGACCACTACAAACGGTGCTACGACATTTTCGAACATAAGTCAGGAAAGATCGAACTGTACAATAAATGGGCGAGCGAGGAGTTCCCAAACATAGTTGAAAATATATATGATAAAAGGACGAGGATTTCATGCGGGAGGTCTCTGGGAATCGGTAGCGGAACGGGTAAGCATGCTTCATTTTGGAATATATTTTGTTTAGTCCACGGTCCAGACCACACCTCCCCCAAGGGACATGTTATACAAATGTTATGACTCCAAGCAATTAAAATCCAGCTGTGGCTTGCGTTGCCTTTTCCATGGTAATCATGCTAACGCATTAATACAGTAATATCAATTTACGAAATTTATGAAATATAAGTTATTAGTAATTATTAAACACTTAGACAATAAAAAGGCTTGTACTTAAATGTATTTTGAGCTTATGACTTAACTGAAATAGAATTCAGAGTCATTTAATATCACGGTACGGTCAAAACTGGCCACTTCTTTTCCAATTCAATTCAATTCATTTATTTGTTCAACCATCAAAATATATATAGATCCAAAATAAGTTACATCAATAATTTAGAAGAACACAATGATGGTTTGGTGACCCCAGAAAAAGCAGAGATTATCAAAAGGGGCCACCAAATTGAAATACATAAAAAGATCAACAATACTTATACAAACAAATCAACATCGCACATTAATATAACTAATGAAAAAAAGATCAGTACACTTCTTGCAGCAGCAACAATCTATATCGACATGTATATATGAGGGCAGTAGAAAAGAAAGCGAAGAAGAATATCCAGAACATATTATAAAGAAGTTAAGATTTCCCTGCTTAGCTTTTTAAATCTGGAAAGAGTTAAACTGTTTTTCAATATTGTTGGGGAGTTTATTCCATAACTTAGTAAAAAATGAATTTTAAATGAATTTGAGGCGACGGAAGAACGAAAGTGAGGTAAGTGTATTCAATTACTTTGGCGAATATGGTAAGAATTAATTGAGGAATTCAAAACAAAGATATCGCTAAGGAGAGGAGGCAAGATTGTGAAATGAAATGTATACATAAACAGAAGGGAATTTAAGGTTATCAAGTCCTGTAACGTAATACACTTGACTGTGAAAATAAAGGTTTTATATTATATGATTATTGAAGGGAACAGTAAAGAAAGTTCGTATTGCTTTCTTTTGTGAAATGCATAATTTATCTAAATGGTAACATATACAAACAAGTGGAGTTTTGTCAAATTTCGACAGAACGAGTTTTTTTGTAGATGTAGTTTTCAATGTTATCGTGCTGTTTATAATTTGCGGGTAATTTCGACCTGCCAACGATACTGGACGCGTTGATATATGCGTGTAATATAAATGTAATGTGGGATTATTTGGTAAATACCAACTCTCCCATTAAGTTTTAACATGCACTATGGCACGATCACAGCGACAGATCACCAAATCCGTTTCCGGGACGAATTCAATGCCTAGTTACTTTTAGTTGTATTATTATCATAATCGTGTTACGATGATTAAATAAACATGATATCCGTGGTGAGATGAATTCTTTGATATCAGACTTTTCTACTTATTTGGCAGTAGTAAACTTTATACGGTATCATTAACTTTCTTGACAAAATGAATAACATGAACTTTTCCATAATTACATTTAAATAATTAAGCAAGAGGTTCTTTATTCATTTGTTTTGCAGTCAACAAACATAGACATTTTATTTTCGAAAGGTTATGTCAATGCTATGTCATGTTTGCAATGGGAAAATTTCAGGGACGCGGAAAAGGTTAACAAAAATAGGGCGCATAAGTCATCACCGTACCTCATGTCGTGATATATTATACTTGTTGGCACCTAAACAAATATTAGAGAGCGAGATGAACAACACTTAATTCTGTGCTTATGAGTAGAGCAGATAAAATACTCTGTTTAGCCATTTTCTATAGATCCGTCTGGTATGAATGGACGGATGCGGGTCAACGGCAGGTTAACTGTAAACTGTGTTTAAATGCACGAAATAATATTCTTATACACACTTATAGGGGATCGCCTGCACATTAAAGCAATCTTAATCTTTGTTATTTTAATATGATACAGATATATGGAGACAGTACAATTAATATTTGCCCTACCATATGGTACGAATGCTTAAGTATACATTTTATATGTTTTCCTTGGTTTTACAGGAAGCTTTGAAACAGCTCTGTTGCAACAACTTCAACATTATTTCCCGTCAATTCATCATACCGTAGTTGAACCATCGGAGGCTTTTGTCTCGCATTACAAGCTTCATTCCATCTTAAACGATGTCCAGTATGATTGGCAGCTCAAGACAATGCAGCAATTCAAGCATGACCGTGATGTTTCTTGTAATGGGCGAAAATTCGACTTTATCAGTGCAGTAAACTCTCTCTACTACGCAGACGATTTAAAAGAGACGCTCCGATATCTCGTTGACCAGCTGACTCCGAAGGGCTGTCTTATGATAGCTATACGTTCCGGTAATAATTTATTTTGACGATGCCCCAATTTGTATTTGTTAGAGTCACACTGCAGTAAATAAAATTAGATATGGACAACCGTAGTAAAAAGATAAGTTTAAAATAAATAAACAGTGCAAATGATTTACAGGTAGCAACTTCTCTATAAAAAACGCTTGTCGTAAGAGTCCCAACACAAAACAATGCGTACCTATCAATGTATCGTACATCTGACGATAGTGTTCATGTTTGTTTGTCCCATTTAATTTGTGAAATTATAAAGTTTAAAATAAAACATATGGCAAAACTAGACTCAAATCTCTACTTACAATGAAACAGTGCATTTCCATATTACCGATGCAAAACAAAAATATATTAAAAATAAAACAGTGCCAAAACAAATGGCGAATTATTATTACGCTCATATTATGTAGCATTCAGTCAAGTAAAACATTATTTCGATCCATGGACTTTGTTTCTCGTTAGTATTGTGTTTTCTTACTCCATTCCTTAACATCTAGTTTGATATACAAATAGGCGAACATAATGGCGATTAATTGCTAGCTCGTTACTCTTTTGGCACAAATAGGGGTTTAAATGATATAAAGAAATCCCTCTATAACGTTTTTTTAATTTGTTCACCTAGTTATTGAAGATGCGGGTAAATAATTGACGACATTACTCAAGCTCCCCCAAAAAATTGACTTCATACTATTTCTGTTTATCTTAATTATGATTTTTCTTACAACAGAAAAGGGAGCCAGTTATCGGATTATTATTAATTTCCCCGAGCTGCACCCTGCATTCGAGGGAAGTTATTTAATCTCTTCGCGTACGATTGTCGAGATACTGACTGGAATGGGACTAAAGAACAAAGTGTATCATCTGCCGACTAGTGTGGATTTTTCTTCTGCATTTAACGAAAGTGATGCTGAGGGTGACGCCTTGCTGGATATGTTTACAGGAGTGGTAGATTTTCGACAGACAGCACCGACTTCACTCGTAGAGAACGTCCTGGAATTTCTGAAAAAAGAAAAGCTTCCGGACGAAGAAGATTTAAACATGCATGTTCAAAGTCATCTTGTTTTAACGGAATGGGATATTATTTTCGTTGAAAAACAATAAACAGATGTCGTATGTAGGTGCAGTGTTCCATGATATGATCTAACATTATTCGACCGGAAGCTCCCAGTCATCAAAGGGATAGTTGAGTTCTTGTTTAAGACTGCGAATGCCTTCAAAGTGCATGGTTATTGCTCTTATTCTGACATTTTTAGTTCCCTTTTCGAACCTAAAATTGCTATGAAGGATATCTTAGCCCCCAAAATGTGTGAATTTAGATTAACTACTTTCACACCAATTCAGCTTCACTTAAAAACAAAAATTAGTAGACTGTTAATAAATTAATCAATTAATAATAACAATACACGGGCCGGCAAGTTGTGCGTATTATAACCAACAGGAAAAAGCCAACAAAGAGCCAATACAGGTATTGCCTGGGAAAAAAAACGCATAAGGCGCTACCCAACTAACAATTGGACGTTTTCTGAACGTTCTAAAAACGTTCCAAGTTGGTTTTTGGACGTTTTGTGAAAACGTTTTTTGGACGTCAAAATGTGGTAGGTTTTCGACGTATTTAAAACGTTTTATTGGACGTTTTAAAAACGTGTTTTTAAACGTTAAAAGAACAAAAAAAAAACCTTTAAAAACCTTTCAGACATTCGAAAAGTCCAAAAACCTTTTGAAAACGTTCTAAATATATTGTTGACGTTGTTAAAAACGTTTGGAACGTTCTTAAAACGTTTTTAAAACGTTAAAATGCACTACAAACGTTTTAAGAACGTCTAGAAAACCTTTTAAAACACGTCTGGAACGTTTATAAAACGTTTTCTAAACGTCCAAATGTTCTACAAACGTTTTAAGAACGTCTAGAAAACCTTTTAAAACACGTCTGGAACGTTTATAAAACGTTTTCTAAACGTCCAAACGTTCTACAAACGTTTAAAAAACCTTTTAAAACACGTCTGGAACGTTTATAGAACGTTTTCTAAACGTCCAAATGGTCTACAAACGTTTTAAGAACGTTTAAAAAACCTTTTAAAACACGTCTAAAACGTTCATAAAACGTTTTAGGAGATTGTTCAGAAAACCTTTATAGAATGTCTGAAAATGTCTCGGGCGTTGAAAGAATGCGCAACAAACATTTAAGAACGTCCTGCAAAAGTGTTAAGAATGTTCAACAAATACAAATGGTATATGAAATAAATACTGGGTCACACATTTGATCGATTTCAGGATTTTATTATCAAACATAAATAAATGTTCAAAGACTTGGTAATAATAGTACATGTATTTCAAGGTTACTTATAAAAAGATACAATGTTCTCTGTAGGTTTCCGTGGTGATAAAGTATTCACAACTGAAAGTTTTCATAACACCATGTGGTATACGAACATCCAATAGACGTCTATTTCAGGCTGGTGATAGACAAGTGATATCACAAGGAGAAAATCTAGAGAAATACGGTTGAAAAATTGGCGTAAAATAGACTTAAATAAGATTATAAACAGCCAACAGAAATTTGGTTGAGATGGTCCATTTGAAACCACAGATACAATGGTTATTTACACGAAAAAATGTACAAGATGACGATATGTCATTATAGTAAGTGGCAAGTATGAATACTCAATATTACCAATCTATTAATAAAAAAGGCAAGTCTATGAATATATCTAGTGTAAAAAAATTGGCAGCACACATATTGCATTTTTGGTTACAGCATACTCAACAAAAGTAACTTGAGTGATTTATAGAACCCGTAATTTCTTTGATTCCTGAAAAGATGTTGTTAATTCGTACCGAAAACATGTACCAACTAAATGACAAAAAAAACTGGGCATAATTGGTGTGATTGACCTCTGGTAAAACCTTAACGAGAACTGTATAGTATTACCATTTATTATATTGTCCTTTTGATCCCCAACAGATGTTGTAGTCAGGTCCAGATTTGTGCTATAAACAAGTTTTATCAGAAGCCAGCATTAGAACTTTCATCTTCCATGAAATACAAAATCCATCATATAACATAGTAACAATCAACACATAATTATTTACATTAATGAGATACAATTTGAAGATATGTCATATAACTGGCAAGTATGAAAACTTAAATTTACCAATCTATACATAGGAAAGGCAAGACTATAAATATATCTAGTGTCATGAATTTGGCAGCACACGCATAGCATTTTTGGTTACAGCATACTCAACAAAAGTAACTCAAGTGATTTACGGAACCCGTAATTTCCTCTTTGATTCCTGAAATATGTTGTTAATTTGTACTGAAAACATGTACCAACTAAATGACAAAGAAAACTTGGCATAATTGGTGTGATTGACCTCTGGTAAAACCTTAACGAGAACTGTATAGTTTTACCATTTACTATATCGTCCTCTTGATCCCACACAGATTTTGTAGTCGGGTCCAGATTTGTGCTATAAACGAGTTTTATCAGAAGCCAGCATTAGAACTTTCATCTTCCATGAAAAACAAAATCCATCATAATCAACACATAGTTATTTACATTAATGAGATACAAGTTGAAAATATGTCATATAACTGGCAAGTATGAAAACTCAAATCTACCGGGCTATTTAGAGAAAAGGCAAGACTATAAATATATCTAGTGTTAAGAATTTGGCAGCACATATGTAGCATTTTTGGTTACAGCACACTCAACAAAAGTAACTTGAGTGATTTATAGAACCTGTAATTTCCTCTTTGATTCCTGAAAGATGTTGTTAATTCATACTGAAAACATGTACCAACTAAATGACAAAGAAAACTTGGCATAATTGGTGTGATTGACCTCCGGTAAAACCTTTATGAGAACTGTATATGTCTCAAATACCATTTAATATATTGTCCTTTTGATCCACCAAAGATTTTGTAGTTAGGTCCAGATTTGTTCTATAAATGAGTTTTATCAGAAGCCAGTATGTAACTACATAGCGAATCGAGAACAGATGTCATCAGCGTTTATCCTTTTTAATTCTCCATGACACCCTCCTCCTCGTATTCAGTGGCATCTGCAACAGCAGCAACATCTTTGGCAACATCTTCGGCAGAGACAGCTGGAACTCTAGCCCCATCGGTATCAGGTTTCTGCAAATCAGAGCAAACAACCTTTATTTATAAATTAAATGTTCATTTCAACTAAACCATAAAAAAACTAGGGGGCATGATGTTCCCCCTCCCTAAAAACAGCGCCTATACAAGCTCATTTGGTGACAAACTGGCATAATGTAAATTATGAACCAAAATTATATCTGAAGAGGCTGCACATAAGTAAATATTATTGCCTGTCCACAAAATATTAAGTCTCGAGACCAATGCCTAAAAACTGACGTCTGGATAAGCTAGGGTGGCAGTGAGGTGAATCCGGCCACCCCTATCAACAAGGGCAAAACTGGACTAATGATGTGCTTCATGTACAATATTGTTTTACAGATATTGGGTCTATCCCTTTAAAAGGGAACATACACGTAACACCAGAATTTTCACTCATTCAATCAAAAGATAACTTTGAAATACACATTTTTTTAATGTCCAAACAAAAATTGGTCAAAAAAGGCTGAATGCCCTTTGAAATAGTAAATTGATCTGATATTCTCTTGCAACATATTTTTGTATTTTGATAGAAATCCACATAATATAAAGAGAAAAAAATAAAAAATAAAAAAATAAAAACACAACAAAAGTAAAGGATTTACCTTCCATTTCTTTCCTCCTGGAAGAAATGGGGTTCGCTTGAGAAAGTCCCCTACGACTTCTTCAATCTCCATCTCTTTGGCGCCCTGGTCGGTCTTCATGCAGGCTCCTGAAAGACGTAAGTGCAGACGCCATTGATCATTATATTAAATTATTTTTGATGGACACATTAACATAAGACGATACAGATTACACACCTTAAATGACAAATGGGTCATTCCATGGCAATTCGGACAATCAATATCATTACACTCCTCTCAAATGTATTAGGGGGAAAATGGTATGTCGGTTCCCATGTTATGGCCCACCCCTTTTTTTTGTTTTTGCAAAAATGGGCATTTTTGTATGAAGAAATACATGGATACACATCTGCACACTCTCACATAAGTAATTCCTTGTTCAGATGGGCATAAAACATAACTACTCCTTAGAGGCCAAATTCAACAGCTACCTTACAAGCAGAAAACAATGCTATTATGCGACTTCAAAGGCAGCAAGGTTGCTAAGACCATCAATGTCCAATTGATCACCAATCATTGTAACTCATCGGGTGAATCCAGAAACATATAAAATAAAATTGAAATTGGCTAATCATATACTAATTGATTACTTACTGACAATGACGGGAACAAATCTTGTTGACTTCAGACCACGCTTCCCCTTCCTTCCATTCACGTTGAAATCTGACCAAAGATTATTTGACCCCAGCTTTTTCATGATACGCCGACTTGTTTGGGCAATATTGCCCCCGTCGACTAGACTCAGGTAGTTGATCTGAAATTAAAAGAACCATTATCAATACAATGCCGTAGATTCTCACATAAATAGGAGCCAACCGTCCTCATTTCCAGACATTATTATGAATGTTTCTCCGCTAAAACCTTCACCCTGATGCGGTAAATATTAATTTATCATTTGCAAAATTCACAGGCTTTCACTTTTTTTTTTAAACATGGCTATAAAGTAATCAAGGCATGTATAAATCAGAAACTCAGGATATTTCAGGTTTAGATAATTAAACCTGTACAAAAAGGAAAAAAAAGTCATTTGAATGGATGATCAAATAATGCCAAATTAGTATGCAAGTATTTTTAAACTTACCATTCTCTTCTTAAAATCAGACTCTACGAGTCTCATTTCGAGCAAGTCGAATTCACTCCCTGTCTTGAGCGGTTCCGCAAAGGGCTCCTGCAGGTCGGCAGGACCTGCCCGTAAACTCACTGATGATTTGGCAACCAGGTTTGCCAGCGTCTCCACTATCTGGGCCTGGACATCTTCCAGCTTCTGAAGTTTTTGAAGTACCTGCTGTTTGAAAATTGTCTAGGAAAACAAAAGGAGTAAAAAAAAATACATTAACAAATTAGGTCATTTTGGTAGCTAAGAAGAGTATGTAATTTTAGTGTGACTGATATGTACGACAGCTTTTCAACTATCGCATTTCAGGAATACATCACCGAGCTGCAATGACAATAATTGTACAAAGCATCAGACAATGCAACACATACAGAAAGAATCTGGAAGCAATTTTGCAGAAAAATATACCCCTGCTTTTTTGATAAAAATAAATCAAATTAAACACATCAAAAGAAAGTTTCCCCCTAAAGAACCCCATCAAATCTTCGAGTATAACAAATTATTCAAGTTGAAACAAGCATTGGATATAGCTAGGGTTGTTAGGAAGCAGATTCTCGAAATTAGTGACATCCGTGACTTAACGGCTGAATGATCACAACATGAACAAAAAATTACGTTTTTTTTCTTGATTTTTCCACTGGAAGATTGATGGGGCTCTTTAGGGGGGAACTTACTTTTGATGTTGTATTTATATTGACAACCTCTCTCTCTTATATCAGTGTAGCATCTTGGTAAAAAATAGTAAATTTTGTTGTAGTTTAAATATGCTGTACTCCAAAATCTAATCAATTGACCTCCTATGAAACATACTATTAAGTTCTTGAGAAGAGATATTTTGTTTGTGAAATTCTCTACGTAAATACTTACTGTCCAAGGTTCTAGCTTTTGGTGTCAGCGGCTGGCTTTGGCGAGAAGTCGAAGGAGAGGGGAATGTAGTTGTAGATGGAGATGATCCCCTCTGGATTGGGCCCGTCGGCTTTTAAGGGGACAAATCTGGCCATCATGGATGTTGGTGACAATTTGGGGAGAGGAAGTCCTTAGTCTTCGACTTATCTGCCTTTCTCGGGCTTCTGCGAAGTGGCTCAGGGTCACACTCCATATCTGAAAAACATCACAGACATTAGAAAAATATCAAGCAAGAAAAGAATTTTTGAAAAATGTTCAAGCTTTATGAATTCATTTTGAGTTCAACATGTTAATTTTCAATTTTGATGAATTGGTACATTATGCCCCCCCCCTCCCTCCCCCAGGTGCTATTAGGGTTAAAACATCATCTAGCATCCTTCTAGCATATAAATTCAATTGCCGGCAGCACTCGACAACAAAGGCAGTGGTCTACTGTACTCATACAAGTAGCGTATGTTGATGCACACCTAGAGATTGACAATGTCCAGGCCAAAAATGCTAACAAAATTCTTTATGCTGGTGATTCGTTGTGTATATCAGCAGGGGTGGTATTCAGAAAACTCTCTTAACCCTAATAGCACCGGGGTATTTCAGACCTTGCTACCACCTTTGTTTTTGTTGTGTTTTTTTCGTCAAAATTTATCATAGAACTATTTTGAAGGCATAATTGTGCTATATAAATTAATTTCAGCCAAAGAAAGTGAAAATAATCATATCTTTATGAATAAGGTGAGAAAACTCAATTTGCATTGAGTTTGTACACAAAATCACGTTTTTGAGCCATTTTCGTTTGGACGAGCGTGTATAAAAGGCCGTGCAGCATCATAACGGTATTCCTGATTTTCGCGAAAATGGTGTCAAAAGATGCGCATGACTTGAAAGTAAAAAGTCAAGCGAGCAGCGCGGTCAAAAAAAATTGCGGCGGCGGAATGGTCGCGAACAATCTCAGAGGGGGGGGGGGGCCATTATGGCCCCCCCCCCCCCAGGTGCTATTAGGGTTTAAGTTAGCACTTAAAGTGGTACTCCAGGCTGAAATTGGGATGTTATATAAAGTAGAGTAAAATTTAACAAGGACACTAAAAATTTCATCAAAATTGGATGAAAGGGTAAAAAAAAAAAAAAATCCACTTAAACATTTTTTCTAAAGTCTTTATTTTGTTTTTCTTATTTTGTTTTCTTGTTCAATTTCAATTCAACACGGACATAGGCAGACCACCCCCCCCCCTTTTTTTTTATAGTTCATTGATAGGGGGCTGGGGCGCAAGCCCCTCTCCCTATTATTATTATTTTTTTTTTTAATTTGATAATTCTATATAACACGGACATAAGCGGACCCTGCAGGGGGGGGGGGGGTCGGTGCAAGCCCCCCTCTCCCTTTTTATTTATTTTGATATTTATTAATTATTTTTTTATTTGATAATTCTATTAAACACGCCCCAGCTTGCGCCCCATCCCCCTTCAATGAACAAACAAAAAAAGGGGGTCTGCCTATCAAATGATAGGCAGACCCCCCCCCCCCCTGATTTTGACTCCCGTGCAAATGTGTGGCTGTATTCACGTTTGGAAATGTGAAATTTAGTGGGCAAAATGGCCACGCGCAATCTATATACCAGCGGTGCGGATACGTGTGGGGAGTCCGAAAACGTGTGGGGAGTCCGAAACACATGGCCATCTTCACTGAAGACTTTAAGTCACTCGGTCATAGATCTAATAGACTAACTTACAGTTACAATGTACATGTAGACCTTTACCATATCAGAAATAAATTCAAGTTCTTTCAGTGATTTTAAGTACCTCTTTCTGCTACATGACATGTATTAATGTGTTACTGTTAGGTGAAAAGTGGGTTAATTCACATCATTCTGGATTCAAATCATACAACAATCAACAATAACAGTAACGCGTCTGGTTAACATACGCCTTTTTGTTTGGCATGTATCACATTGCATCACACTCACACAGGTTGGTTAAAAGTAAATTTCATGCACGTTATTATCGCTAATGCATGAATGCAGCATGCAGACTAACTCCGGGAAGCTCCAACACCGGCGCGCCGACGCTGCCCGCCGGTGTTTGGAGCTTCCCGGAGTTACATGCAGACATGTCACGACACAAGCCGATACTCATTTAAATGTTTTCCCACATTTTACACGTCTCGAATTCACTCAAACAACATTTGAACACCTAACAGATATCAAAATGTTAAAATATCACTTACATTGGTGTTGCAGTCTCAAAAATTAGGTAGATAGTTCAGGATTCTTGATAGCTCTTGCAAAGGCACACACGGTATTCAATGGGAAAATTCTCAATGTAATTTTCACGCACATGGCCGGCTAGCTCAATCCTCGGCGGCGGCGGCCACGTTCGTTGTGTGTAAAGATGTAAGATAAATGATTTGAAATTACCGGTAATAAAATTGAGTATGTAAAATGTATAAAATATGTTTTGCTGTGTATTTTTGTTTATGAATTGTGTATGCATTTATATGATAAAACAAACAAAATCTCGTTTCATTTCAATTCAAGAAATCGCCTACAGTGTTTAATGATCTGTTTTCATTTGTTTTTAATTTATCCTTAGTAGCCTAGTTGGACGTAGACAAAATATGATGCTTAATTCTGGATTTGTTTTTAAAAAAATCTTAGTTGATTTATTGAATTGGACGTATATAAAACGTTCTGTGAACGTTATGTACAAAACGTTATTTTGTAACGTCCACAAACGTTTTGTAAACGTCTATATCAAACGTTCTGTAAACGTCCTATATCAAACGTTCTGTAACGTCCTATACCAAACGTTTAATTTTGTAACGTCCAAAAAACGTTTTTTAAACGTTCTCAAAAACCTAAACTTTGACGTAAATGAGAAGTCCAAACTTTAATGTTATATAAACGTTTTAAAAACGTTCATTTAGGACGAAGACGTACAGGACCTTAAAAAAACGTTTTGAAAACGTTCTGAAAACGTTCTGTGTTTGCTGGGTATCTTGTTTGTATTCCTGGAAGAATTTATATTGTTTAAAACATATTTGTGTCTTAAACCTA